>CAKNYM010002414.1:0-11278 GCA_932195095.1 Andricus curvator | reverse complement strand
ACATATACATATACATATATATACATCTACGTGGGTGTGTGTGTGTGCACTATATTGAGTTTTGTTTCAGTGTTGATTATACCTGTATAGACAGAAAGCGAAACAGAGCAAAGGGTGCAGTAATAATGAAAGGCGACACCCATTGTCTAGCGAACGGAGTAGAGTCGTGCTGTGACTGGCGCTGTTGTATGAAAAATGCGGCTACGACGAGGGCAAATACACTTTGTAAACAGTAATGGACACCGCCTTCCACGGTGCACTACGTTCTCGCCTCCCGGGTTGATAAGTGAACCTGGCCTTTCTTCGCCGCGAATGCAAAAAGTAGAAATTCGTTGCACGGGTTTCTGCTCCCGCTACAGCCTTAATTAATTACCCCAGTTTTGAGTCTCTTTTTTTGCCTCGCTATTTACGAGAACCTCAGCTCCAATCGCTTAAAGAGAGGTTAAACCTCGAAGAAAATGAACGTTTAATCATCCGCTCGTCAGTTTTTCTTCTGCTAAATGCACTCCCTGCTACGTTAATTGAGCTTCCACTTTTCAAGTGCACGAGATTTGAAAAAAAATTGAGCTCCTTTGATTTCTCAAAGAGGCACTGATTGTACAAAACTAAATAAACTTTAAGATTGAATATTATCTTAAATAATTTTTGTACAAAACTTATTTTACGTATATGTATGAGACGACTTTATAAATTCCTTTATCGCTTTTAGATCACCAGTTTTCAATTAATTTTTAAGCCCAAAGTTAAGAACATGAATTTCACCATGATTCTCTAATCTTAATTACAATCTGGACAGTCAGCAGCGCGCGAAATTCCGGTTGTCGTATCGCTACACCTGTCGCTTTGCAGGGGTGATTTACTGCTTAAGAGGCGCTCGTAAAATCATCATCCGCAGGGAGATTTTCACCTATGTAATGCTGCGCATGTACGATCGAATATGCGCGTAAGGCGCGCTAGGATCCTCCAGTCAGTATGCTTTTCATCACTGATTCTTAATCAGTTAGCAGAGAATCCAGACATTATATCTACAACTTCAGAAGAACGTGCATTAAAAGTCAGTACTCACACGTCTGATTTATATCCCAGCATTTATGGTTTGTGTAATTTAATTGTCCAGATAGGACGTAAAGATGCGGTCAACCATGGAAATCGTGATTCGCACAACTTGCTCCTGCATCGAACACCCGGAAGCCCGAAAGGATACTACGTCTCATCTTTCACAAGTTATGTTAGAGTCAAGCTTATTAAAAAATGACATTTCAATGCATGGATTTGAAGTATTCTGAAACGAGAGATAAAAAGAAGAAAAGGAGAAAAGAGCGCATGTAAATAAGTGTACTAATACTGAAATCAAGTGATGTACCGGCTGCTGGATTCCAAGTGGAACTAAAGTAACATTCCTGTCGCCGGTCGATTAACAAACCCTATATATATGCATATTCGAGG
The DNA here is from genome assembly GCA_932195095.1 of Andricus curvator. Classification (NCBI taxonomy): domain Eukaryota; kingdom Metazoa; phylum Arthropoda; class Insecta; order Hymenoptera; family Cynipidae; genus Andricus; species Andricus curvator. The sequence goes on along the minus strand of CAKNYM010002414.1, from coordinate 9,832 downwards.
GCGATAATGGATCACCGTTATTGAAGCGCGCACGTGGTCGCGGAATTATTGCCGGCCTGTCGGTCATCGACGATTCTCCCTCTCTCTAATGGCCCGCGTTGAACATTTCCAAAAGGGCATTATGCATTCCCTGTATTTACATTTAAATCCCTGCGATTAGCATGTATACAGTGAGAATAATTGTCGCAATAGTTCTGCAGTATAGGTTCGTGACAGAAGACCAAACTTGACCTACACATTCGAGAATTTACTGACGGATACTATTACGAATTGTAGAAAGACGAATGCATTTCAGTTTTCTTTGAAACATGATTGTCTTAAGACAAAAGACGTAATCAAAAGGGATAGATAGGTTGATAGAATTATGAATTCTTCTCGCAATATCCGTAATTATGAAAGATACGATGAAAATGTTGACGCAACGCCAGACATTGTGCCTTCATGACGTCGTTTTCAGTTTAGCAGTTCTTTCCCCTAGATAATAATTTAGTGAATGTAGCTTTTTATCTCTTGGGAATATGCACAAATACTGCTTCAATGCGTGCTTGTAAGTCAGAATGAAAAGAATAAAAGATGATGAAAAAGAAAATGGTACGAAGATAGGAATATATCCGAAATAGACCAAATATGCAGATGGATGATTGACATGCCTTACGGAAATGAGATAAAATACATATTGTAGCTTCCAATATGCATAAGATTTCCAACTAGATTTTATAAATTTTTTGCATGAAAACGTACCGCAAGGTCAATTGCTTCTTTCCTATTCAATTTGATTTGGTGTAATACGAAATATGCTGAAATAACTGCCGCCAGCCGCTATTCCAGAAAAGATTTATAATCGTCGGTGGAATTTTCCTGTATATTAATTATTATACCTGTGCATCGCATCGGAATATCCATTCCGCCATAACGAGCCATGGCGGATCATTAGTTTTAATTAGCTTCAGCCAACGGTCATCCGGTAGGGCGAATATACTGCCATTCTGCTATGCAGCTATTCGCCTCACGCGATTCGCGACGAGCAAATTGCAGTTAGCTAATGTGAACCTTGGTGCCGAAAGAGAAGAACTGAGAAGTCAAACCGAAAAGGCTTGGCAATCCAACAATGCCGAGGCTCGTTTACTTCGACATTTGGCAAGCCGAGTGGCGTTGCCTAATTATCATCACACGCAGACAACCCAACTCGTGATTGCATTTTCTGGAGAGCCTGATAATTGAGGCTCCGGATGCAAAAAGGAGATATAGAATTATTTTGCTGGAGCGGGGAGGCCCCTGAGCACTTGAGAATAAAGTTTCGAATTTTAATTTTTAAAATAAATATCCACATCGTAAATTAAATGCCGCATCTTTTTCTCTCGATAAAAAAGTTGTAGCTTTTTTAATTTTTCAATTATTTACAAAAAACTGCTTTTTTTCTCTGATTAAAATATTTCACCTTTTTTCACTTCAACTCGCGACAAAACGCCACTTTTTAATATTTTTAAGTAAAATTGATGAGAAGTATGCATTGGCATCTTCTGCGACCGATGACGTTAGCAAAAGTTAAAAATGTTTATTTAGAAAAAAGTTAATAATTTTGTGCCGAGGCATTGCACAATTCGTGCACAAACAACTTTGATCGTTTCGGGAGTCGAGCGAATTTTGAGCAAGCAAAAACTGTCAGTGAGAAAGTTGGTCAGGAAGGTTCAAAGAAGTTTTCTGGAAATTTTTAGCTCAATTGAAATAGTAGTTAACAAACTGTTAATGTTTTAATTTTCCGACACGATCGATTTTCTCTCGCGTAGGCTGTGGTCAGCCGGTAAGACGTTACTATATACAAACTCCGTCGCAGAGGCCGGTCAGATACAGATAATTTTTATTTAAAATACGAAAAATCAGGACTTATTCTAAGTTACGTAAAGTGGGTAGTGATAATTCAGAATCATTAGTGTTAAATTTTTGGTAGTATTAAAATAAATATATAATAAATAAACATATGAAGACAAATAAATAGTTTAGTCTAAAAATGATCTCCAATTTTTTTCAAGTAAAAACCGTCACTGCATTTATATTATGGAATTTTTTACAGCTTTCATAATACGTATTCAGATATAACTTTCAAAAAATATCATGTAATATTTCAACGATTATTTTTGGTTTAAAAAACTCAGAAAGTTTATGCAGGTATAATTACAAATAGAGGTTAGACAGAGGACACGCGGGATACCAGAAAGGAAACGTATACAGATTATTTATTTTTAAGAATTTTATGAAGCTGATGTCTTCAGAAGTGGCAACGTTTAAATATTTGTATCAGAAAGAAAACAAAAGAAAATAAAAAAAAATAAAATAAAAAAAATAAAAATAAAAAAAAAATAAAAAAAAATAAAAATAAAATAAAAAAATAAAAATAAACATATTATTTTAATAATTATAATTAATTAATAAATAAAATAAACCATGATTTTTCATATTTTATTGCATTTGAATTAAATTCTTCATTTTGCCCGGCATGGCGTAGCCTACGCAGGAGATAATCGATCACGCGGAAACATTAAAACATTCACAGTTTGTTAACTACTATTTCAATTGAGCTAAAAATTTTCAGAAAACTTCTTTGAAACTTCTTGACCAACTTTCTCACTGACAGTTTTTGCTTGCTCAAAATTCGCTCGACTCCCGAAACGATCAAAGTTGTTTGTGCACGAAGTGTGCAACGCCTCGGAAAAAAATTATTAAAATTTTTTCAAATAAACATTTTCAATTTTTGCTAAAGTCATCGGTCGCAGAAGATGCCAATGCATACCTCTCATCAATTTTACTCTAAAATATTAAAAAGTGCCGATTTCGTCGCGAGTTGAAGTGAAAAAACGCGAAATATTCTATTCAGATAAAAAAAAACAGTTTTTTGTAAATAATTCAAAAACTAAAAACGCTACAAATTTTTCTATTTGAAGAAAAAGATGCGTGATAAAATTATCAATACGAATGCGTATTTAAAAAATTAAAATTCGAAACTTTATTCTCAAAGGCCCAGGGGCCTCCCCACTCCAGCAAAATAATTTTATATCTCCTTTTTGCATCCGGCGCCTCAATTAAACTCAATTCTTTCCAGAATAGTGATCGACCCAAATGAGCTTTTGACTCGCAACGAGTAACTCAAGATATTATTTTTTGAATTTTTAACATTATCTTTAACTTCTTGTGTACATTCTTATTTGAATACCACCATCTGTGTCTTTCCTTATTTTGTCTTTATTTCATACCACTTTTCTTTTAGGAGTACTTTTCCGATACCGGGCGTAATATAACGAGCAAGAAGTTCAAAGGGATTCCTATTCGAATGCCTGCGCGTTTCTTGAATGGCACGCCGGATATTTCAACGTGAGTGCAGAAAGGCTGTTCAGCATTGATTCATTAGAATACAATAAATGGGCATCGGGAGCGACTGGAGTTATGTTTCAAACGTGACATCTCAGTTTCAGTTCTACCCGAATGTAAAAAGGCCATAAATCGAGAAGTTGCGGACTTTAAAACGTAACATACTTATGCTGAGGGAATTCGATGACCTACTTAAAGTAGACGATAAAGGCATACTGATAGGCTCGCCTGAAAGCAAGTAAGATTGCTGGAATATGTATGGTAGTATTTTATTTCTAAGGAAAATGAACGCGTCAAAAGCAGTTCGACATTTTCCCACTTTCTTTCTGATTAGAAAGGTCTTCATCCATCAACATTTTCATCCTTTCTTCCTAGAAAATCTACTTTCTCCCATTTTTCGCTTCACTGCAAGACTATGAGACTCTGAGGCTCCCTCTAAACTTTCTCGCGAGTGAACTTTATACGCGGACCTATCCATTACTGGCGTGTGAGAGTGCCAGCGAGTCAAAGGTCTCAATTAAACCGGAATGGCACACTAATGAACAAAAGCCGCTCGTAATCCGGTGTGCAGGCTATTATTAAAGACCTGAAAGTGGTTTCTTCATCCAATGCACTGGTGACTTCCAGCGAGATAATGATGGACTGCCGACCTATCGTCACTGATGCGACTCAGGCCTTTAGCACAGAATACATACCATCCTAGCGCCTTAGAAGGACGCCCAAGGTTGCAGCCCTAAACAATCCAATAAATATGGCATGTCTACCAGAAAAGAAAAGCAAAAACTGCTGATATACTTCTTTCTCAGTTTAATGTCAAATTCTCTTACGGGGTAGGTTTCGAGTGTTAATGCTCGTATTTGGAAAAATGTTTGATGTTTTCGGACACCTACAAAATATTCCAAACTGATCTAATACTTTTTCTTGCACTTTATGGTATCTGTATTTTAGATTTAGGGGTCGTTTTCCAATATCAAGGGATACTTCTGGAAAATTGATTTAGGTCGCGTTAGAGAGCCTAAAATAGCCCTTAATTTCGATGTACTCACTTTTATGCTTAGCGCATATTTACTGTTTAGGGTAGTTTTTGAGTGATAGGGGTTGTTTTTGACGAATTTCGCCGGGGGGCATGCAATAGCCCTAAATGAGACCTCAAATTCTGTGAAAGAAAATAGTTGACGTAACAAATGTTACATGAAGAACCATGGTTCTGCTAGCTTTACGTAAAGCTGACACTACCATGCATTTAAAAAAAGTTGTGTCTCTAGACGCACGGTAGAAGTGAAACTTCGAAAGAATTTTCAAGTGGAATCAATTCCGTGAATTTCTATCAATTCCGTGAATTCCTTGAATTTCGTGTAATCCATGAATTCCTTGAATTCCGTGAATTCCTTGAATTTCGTGAATTCCTTAAATTTCATGAATTCCGAAAATTCCTTGAATTCCTTGATTTCCATAAATTCCTTAAATTCCATTAATTCTATGAATTGCTTGAAGTCCATGCACTCCTTGATTTCCATGAATTCCTTGAATACCGTGAACTCATTGGAATCCTTGAATTCCGTGAACTCCTTAAAATCCATGAATTCCTTAAATTCCATGAATTCCATGATACTATGAATTGCTTGATTTCAATGAATGCCTTGAATTCCTTGAATTTCATCAATGCCGCAAATTCCGTGAATTATTTGAATTCCGTGAATTCCTTGATTTCCATGTATTCCCTGATTTCCATAAATTCCATGAATTCCTTAAATTCCATGAATTCCTTAAATTCCATGAATTCCATAAATTCCATGAATTCTTTAAATTCGATTAATTCTATGAATTGCTTGAATTCCATGAACTCCTTGATTTCCATGAATTCCTTTAATTCCATGAATTCTATGAATTGCTTGATTTCCATGAATTCCTTGAATTCCTTGAATTCCGTGCATTCCTTGAATTCCGTGAATTCCTTGAATAATAATTGATAAATATTGATTTTTATGCTGGTCAATATTAGTAAATTAATTAAAAAATAATGATAAAATGTAAACCTTAATGTTGGTTTGACTCGATTCGAATCGAGGTCATGCACTACACTGCTAGCGTCATATTTCAGAGATCTTGTTTTTCAATATTTTTTACTAAAATTCATCTCAAATAGCCTGGTAGTAAGTACAAATAAGCAATAATTCAAATTCTTTATTATATTTTCTATCTCCGAAACAGTTTTCCTAACAATAATTCAAATTTTAGCCTGGAAAGGGCCCATAAGAAAGGCATTATTCAAAAAAAGGACTTATTGCTCTGCCGAAAAACATAATTTTTCAACGCGACCGTTCCAATAGATGGACTACTTTAAGTTTTACAGAAGTTCGGTTTTAGGGGCCAGAGGGTTCAGGGGGAACAAACATTTATTGAATTAATTTTCGTTTGAATCAGGAAAAAATTTCAGGGAGAGGGATTTGAAGTGGCACATAGGAAAATATATGTATATTATGTACATGTTTCAAGACTATTTTTTCTGGCATAGGCATGATAAAGTCACTTTTTGACATCTGTTTTTGTTCCGTAAAGTGGCACATTATATGGCTAATCCTCACAACTGCCTTAAAAAGTCTTTATATCGCAGTTTTCAGGAGTGGTAGACTTACTTTCGCGTTGAAGCTTAATTTAGCAGACTGACTGTGAGTAGCGATTAGACCAACACGAAGTGATAAGATACCATAAATTAATGACAAATTATTATAAATGATCGATAAATTAACATAAATCACTAGAAATTTCAAAAAAATTCGAAAATTTTCTGTAATTTTTGGTATCCAAAAAGTTTGTTTTTCTTATTCACTTTTCTGCAAATCAATGTCAGCAGAAACATTACACAGTGAAAAAGTGAAAATTCGAAAAGAGCACCCAAAAATCTATGAAAATACCAGATATCAAAATATCCCCAAAACTTACCACCTGAACCCCTTTTTAAGCACGTAATGCCTGAAATATTTAACATTGCTTCCCTTTTTCTCTTTTCGTCGCGTTTCGTATGGATACTGAATTAATTTAAAACGTTAAATCAAATGAAAATTGCTTTTAGACCCTCACTGACTTCTGCTTTTTTCAAGTTCTCCTGAAGGCGTAACCATGTTTCGCGAGAGCCGCGAGAAGGTAGTTAAAAAACTGCGGTTGCGTGACAAGACGCTATCGCGAATATCACTCCACGCGTAAGTGGCGTCAACGCTTGAATCTCCCGACATCTACAAACTGCACTCTTCGTTACCCAGTGTGATAATTACGGCGCATATTGTACAACATTGTAACTTGGTATCGACCTCGGAACCACTTTCGAGAAACAAGACCGTTCCTTCTGAGAATGAGGTATCTCTCAATCGTTGTTGATGGATTACAAGATCGGATTTCAAGATTTTTATAATTTATGGCAATACGGACAATTTTTCTAGCTGTTTGGATAAAAAAGGGAAGATTGTGAATCAGATTACTGATGTAGATCAAGAATACAGATTTTGGTATGGATGATTCCCTACAAAAATCCCTGCGTTTCGCATAGATTTCAAACTTATCATAGAATGTAAAAAATGTTTAAATTAAATTTGTGCTACATACGCTGATTTACCCGACTTCCTTATATCGGCGACGGTAATCGCGTTCGACTGTAACTCGGCGTATGTATCAGCTAACGGTGCGCAAGCGGCGACTATGGATTAAGCGTAATTGAATCGCGACGTTCGGAATCTGGGACAAAATTTTGTGGGAGACGTACTGCTATCCGGATCAATAAGGGCTGATCTTTTACGTCGACCTGGGGGGCACGGCGTGATGCCAGTAACGAAGGTACTTTTAACTAAGGAGTATTTGTTCGGAGAGAACGACCGTAAAAGCAACGTGGGTTTCTATTTGAACGCAGAATAACAAGACGATCTCCTAAGTAGGTTTAGCGTGTTAGTTTACCCGATGTCAACCGTAATTTACTTCCGCGCGTGCACAATCAACATTAGACTACAACCGATAAAAGCTTTGCTTATATTATCAACACATTTTCGCGAATCTACATATCACTTAAGGTCATTGAAAATAACAACCATTCACTACTTATTTTACCAACATGGCACTAAACCTTCAAGTATCATTTCTGACTTATGTCAATCAGATGAAAAATGAGACTTTGGAATTATCGCCCGTGACACAATTGGTTTATGTTTATGCTGCAACAGTTTCGATTAATATTTATTAAATTTAAGCAGATTATGTTTGCTGTAGTAGAAATTACATTTATGCAACACAAACTAGTTTTAGTGAAGACACAAACGCATTTTAGCAGGTACGGGAGCGGCGGCGAATGCGGCGCACATAAAGGAAAATGCACGATTAACATTTAATTATAACGTAAAATATTATAATAAAATATATTTTGTTTAGGCCAATATCTTACCAATGCTCTATTCATGGAGATAATGTAATCGAAGTTCATTAAAACAGTTATATAATGTGTTTTCCAAAAAGTGCATCTGCGCCAAGTTGTCTTACCTTGTTTGGTAATGTGGCGCGTTTCGATTTCAAATCATAACTATTGAATAAAAAACAAATTATGAAGAAAAATTAGTCAAATTTAATAAAAATAAGATAAATATATTTACGTTTAATATTATTAACATATTTCAGGGATTATGTCGGCCGAAATTTCAAGAAAAAATGTTTTTTTAACAGTGCAGAATGTCTCACAATAATTTGAGGAGTGCTACAAATTTTGTATTTTAAGATAAGCTTACAGACGTTTTATAAACAATAAATCAAAATTATATTAACAATAAGTAAATTTTATTATTTTCCAAAACAGTTATAATGATTCAACATTCAAATAATATCATTACTCTAAACCTTCTAAATATTTATTCTGTCAGAAGAAACCTAACCTGAAAACTGGTAATTATAACACGATAATTATTAGAATAAAACTTTTTATTATGCATATTAGAAACGAAATATTATTACTTTGAGTAAATATTTCTTACCTTCTATCTGAAACCGGCACTTTGTTACTACAAAATCCACATTGCATGTTAAGATTCTCGGAGCAAAATAAACCACAAACTTGTGCGCTAAGTTACCTGCCGATTTTAGTCCCGAATGCACCATATTAGTCGCATGTGAATAGTATTTAATAAAGATTTTTTACATAAAAGTTTATTAATTTTACTGAAAATGTTAAACTTTAAAGCATTCAACAAATTCGGAACAGTATATTTCCAAAAAAAATTATAAGTTTACACGAAACTTCTGTAGTTTTTTACTTGTTTGTAGCTACTCTGACAATACAAGCGAAAGAACCAAAACTAACTTTTCGTCATAAAAATCAGGCAAAACATATATACATGCAATGAAACTAACTCCATAAGCAGAAAATGCGTTAATATCCGAAAACCCGAACGCGCCACATTAGCCGCCGCTCCCCTAGTTGAATCTTCGAAAGCCCCTGAAAATAATAGTTATGATGCATATTTATTTGTATTCACAAGATCCTTTTTTTAATTAAAATACCTCATTCCACGAAGTTGAAATACGAAATGTTACTTGAAATTATTTTGAAATCTCCTCTTGCGAGGAATATTTCAAAGGAAATGGAATTTCATTGAAAACGAAATTATGTTGATTCGAGTGCTCCTCAAATTTGACGAAATTAATACGGATTTTTCATGCGAATTAAAAACTTCACTTCATAGAAAAAATTTCCTAGGTAGCGCGGAGGTATATCATCTCTCTCAAAAGATTAATTGTACAGAGCGCAGATGATGCCGTCCCCTTTGGCCGGCTGAAATTGCCACAACGCCTTTGCGCGATTATGTAGCTGCAGGGAATTAATAGTGTTTACTTCATATACCTTAATCACCCAACAATGAATTGTAGCTATCAAATCACTTTCTGAAAGATGTATATATTATCGAAAAATTAAAAGAAATCTTCTTCACTGCGACAATTCATTAAAGTATATCAGAAATTTCGTTTTCCACGCGTCTAGATTACAATATAAGTGAATAATTTTATAATCAACGGGAAATGCAAAATAATTGGTTATTTTAGTTCAATTTAAAACTATTCTAATTACCTACTGAAGCATTTCCAGATGCAAGTAACGACTTTCAAGAATCTGGGATGAGCAGAGAATCAACCGTTTCTCAGACTTGCAACATCAGACTATATAATTATGGTGGACAAATGTTAATAAAACAGGTCATTATACTATTAAAAGTTAAGCAAAGGCCAGCTTCTATTAAAAAGGTAGCTTCGAATTATAAATCGTCGCTTCCGTTAACTGCAAACCAGCGTCTTCTTGTGAGATTCGGGTATTACTACTATTAATCATCAAGAAGGGAAGATACTCGTGTAACAATAAAATATACGTTATTAATTAAAATTTTTCTTCAAAATATATCAAAATTTTTGTATTTTAAAACAGGTACAAATCTACTCGAAATCT
>CAKNYM010002411.1:0-11299 GCA_932195095.1 Andricus curvator | reverse complement strand
GGGGCTGTTCAGCCTTACGGGCCGTTCCTCTATCCGCAACCTGAGGGCGCGCTACGTAGTGGTGATAGGAAACCCACCGAGTAGCTGCGTATAGGAATATAATAATAAAATGTTGTTGGTTTTCTGATTTCGGATAATGCGTTACGGACTTATCATGCTCACCCCAAATAAAAATAGGAAAACGTTTTTTTGCGGCAGCGGCCATGTTTTTCATAAAAAAGTCCCCGAAAATATACAGTAATAGATCCTATGCAGTATATTTGAATAAAATTGTATCAACATTGCCAAAAATTTTTTTTCAAAATTCCTGAAAAGAAGTGTATATAACCCCTTAAACCAAATTGTTGACTTTTAAACCGAGAAGATGAATTGAAAACGAAACATTTAATAGTTCATAAATCTACCGAAAATGATTTTAATTTGAAATGAAAAACAGTTGAATTCAACTGAAAAATATTCATTTTCACAAAAAAGTTACACGTTTAACCGACCCCCCCCCCGCCCGCCCGCAAAAAAAAACATTTGGTAATGTAGACTGTGGACGGTTCCTAACTTTAAAAGTAAATGACAATGTGCAATTTCATATCCCGAAGAATGAATAGAAAGAATGCAACAAAATTTTAGAAGTAGGAAAGGAGGAGCTCGTTTAATTACATTGTTTATAACGTTTCATTTTAACGAGACACTGTAATTTTGGATACATTGATTACGTATTTTTATATGCTGTTCAATTCTTTGAGGTATTGTGTAACAGCGTTCATTAACCCCCACATATAATCGCATAATTTTCCGGAACCCCTTGACACAAATAAAATTATACGATGTTAAAAAATTATACAAAAATTTGTGGGTACGTACCTCAAGGTCAATGCAAGACGTTCCTCTGATTCTACGGTTGTGATGCAGGATCTCCTTGTTAATGCACGTTTTAATAGATTAAGCAGCTGATCGAATCTATCGCTTGTCATCCGAGTATATACAAAAAATTGTTCCGGGTCGTCCTTTTTAATTTCCTTGAACAAATTGCGATATTCGCCTTTCCTACGTCGAAGTAGATTGATAGGTCGAGCACTCCACCTGCGATTGCGCATTCCTCGCCTCTTTCTCCACAAAAGAAGGAGCGAAACAATCGCAACTTTTTTGATTTTGGTTGCGTTATTTATGCTAAGCAAATTTTCCGCCAATGAATACTATTACTACCTGGCCCTTCTTACCTGAGGCTGAATCATATATTTTCACTTTTACATTCACTTTCACTTTCAAATTTTGACCACTTGTCACGAAATATTTTTGTAAGATGAAGAATCTGCACAAACTTTCACCGGAAAAAGATTACAAATTTGTCAGGTTCCATGAAGAAAAAAAGTAATTAAATTACTTCTGTACTCAATATTTTCTATAATAAATAATAACTCAAGAAACAAAAAATTTCGCGGTCGAGAATTACCTTATGTTCGGATGCTGCAAAAATTTCTTGAACACAAAAATTTTAATTTTCAATTTGTCAATAGCATTTTTTACGTTTCATACAAAAACGGTGATTTCTATCAAAAAACGGTTACATGGGATGTTGTATTTTTTTTTTAGATGAACCCTTATTTTTCTAACACTGTTTTTTTATCTCGCATAATTCTTCTGTGAAGTGTAATTTTCCATGTTTAATAATATTTAACAAAAACTATGCATTCTATCAAAAAATTGTATAAACCAAAGTACATATTTTTGAGGTGGACAAATTTCCTTTTCAACATTTTTGTTTATATCTTACATAGCTCTTAAAAAGCATTTTCGATGGATAAAATGAGAACCTTTTGCCAAAAATGGGTGTTTAAAGATCTCGTCTTTTTTTAGTCCTTCACAAAACCTACGTGATACTACAGACATACAGCTTTATTTACATACATACATCTTTATTTTTACTAATAAACTTAATATACATAATGAGAATTTGAAAATAAAAATGCTTCACTTTCGAAGAAGAATAAAAAGAATAAAAAACAAAATTGAAAATATTAAAATATTACATTACAATGACATTAAAAATATAATACTTCGATTTTGCCATTTTTTCTGATATCTTTATTAATATAATATTTTTTAAATAAAATAAAAAAATCAGGAACCTTAAGTTTGTTAGGAATTTTGTACTGAGTAATTTAAAAAAAATGAATCGGTTGAGAATTGCGACCTGCATCTTCATCCATCCGCGAAAATCCATTCCTAAAGCCCTGTGCGGTTGCCACAGTGCAGTGGACCGCGTCGAGTTTTGCTGGTGCGCCTCCACTCAGTATAACTCAAAAATGCGTTCCAAAGTGCGTCGCGTCAGCGTTCGCGTTTACGTTCGAGCATGCATGGGCCTTAAGTATTAGTGGAGAGAGAGTGCTATTTCATGTTGAGATGCGAGAAGATCCTTAACAAGCAGGTGTGTAATAAAATTCATAAACTTGGTTAGACAAAATGAAATATTCAATTTTATGTGATGAGTTAAATAAAGAAGTGTCGAGATTAGTAAAAGGTGAGATAGAGAAATTAAAATTAAGTGAGAAAGAGCGTGAAAACGCAAATGCACACATTTTGGCAAATAATATGAAAGAAACTCTCAAATTAGAAATTATAAGCAAAGATCCGGGTATGAGACGAGATTACAAATTAACAGCAAATACAAAATTCGAACATTTTTACGATTATTTTACTTCAGAGTTGAAAACTTGTGAATTACTTTATATAATTGATTCTGACAGCGCGAAAAATAAAAATTTAGATCCGGGTATTGTTGAAAAACATAAATATAAATTTAGAGATATCTTGATAAATCACTATGATCAAAACTATCATTCAAAAAAAAATCCATATAAAAGACCCGGTTGAGCTTTTGAATGAAGTTAAAGAATTAAAAAGGCGTGAGAGCAATCTTTCATCTACAACAATAAGAAAACAGCTATACAATGTGCAATATTATTCAAGTAAAGAAAAAGCTTCTGATTTCTTTGGCAAGTTTGAAGATGTCATTAGAAATTATGGAAATTTATCAGGAGTCATGCCACTATCTTAAGGTGAGAAGAGAGACGCGTTTTTTAATGCCATCATGACTACTCTTCCCGAGGTGCTGTCAATCGAGTTTATGACTAAAAATTCGACTGGTCAAGGTCTCAGTTACGACCAATTAAAGCTTTTCTTACTACAGGCGGAAGCCAACAAAAATCAGACTGCAACGTCTGAAACAAGAGCTGTCATGCAAGCTCAAGGACGAGATGCGAAAGACAGATGTTATGAATGTGATAACAATGGCCATATTGCCATCAACTGTCGATTTAGAGGTACTGGCTTGAAAAAATGTAATGAGTGTGGTCAAATAACACACCATAAAGCTGCTGAGTGCCCAGTGAAAAAATTGAGGCAACCAAAGTTTGAACGAGACAGAGGCATAGGCCGTGGCTTCACCAGAGGGTATCACAGGTATGATAACTCTAGACAATATACGAGAGGCGGTAAAAATAATAATGATAATGAAAGACGAGGCTGGGAAAGAAAGAATGATGAGAGAGGTGGAGATGCGAAAAGATTCAAAAATTATAGAGGGAGAGGCGGCTATAAAAATGTAAACAAGAATGACAATAGAAATACAAAGAATCAAAACAAGCAAACAGAAAGGGATGAATGCGCGAATTCAACTGATGTGAAGAATGACAAGGGTGAGTTATTTTTAACTAACGTATTAAACGCACATGAAAATTTTTTTTCACACACGTTTAAGCAAAATAACAGTTGTTCTCATATAGATAACGACTTTGACCAAAGTAATATCTTTTCTAAGTTTCTGGCTGATTCAGGTGCGACCGAACACCTGACTAACTGCAAAGTAATATTTAAATCATTTTATGAGACAGAGGGTAGGATTAGATGTGTCAATAAAGATTCGTCAGCAGACTTAAAAACGGAGGGAGCGGGCACAATCGAAGTTATGTTAGACGAGAATAGATCGGTTCAAATTAAAAACGTTATATATGCAGCGGCACTGTCAGACAATTTACTATCGTTGAGAAAGTTTGCCGAAATGGGACTCGGTATTTACTTAGACAATAAATTAATTGAAATTTTCAATCCTGTTTCAAATGAATCTTTTATTACTGGGGCTTATAATAAACCTTATTGGATAATAGAATTCGAGATAGGTAAGAACAAAAACAAAGATGAGAGCAATTCTAACAGATTAAGTAGAAAGATTGCAGCTAACTTAACTAAAGATCAGACTAATACTAATGATATGAAAATATATCAAACAAGAAGCATAACGGCAAGAGAGTCAGTTGAGAAAGTTGATGTGTCAAAATTTGATAAACAAATACGAGATGAGGTTAATGATAACAATAGAAATGAGAGTGAGACCGACATAAAGAAACCGCGTTTAGATAAAAATAGTGCTGTAACAGATAAAGATAAGAATTGGAAAGATAAAGTTGAGAATGAGAAGAAATTAGTCTATGAATATTCAAATTTTGATACATCAATTTGGGACAGGAAATTTCATGATATAGACGAGTTACCAATAATATAACTGTCAGATAAAGAGTGTCCATTCGAAGGTAAATATAAATTATTTGTTAAAAATAACAAAGCCTTGCTCTGGCATGTGAGGTTAAGTCATGCTTCGATTGCGTACCTTAAAGCCATGTAAAAGATGTTTCCTGATAATAAGGAATTGAAAGACGCGATTTTTGATGAGTCAATACTAAATTGTGAGGTCTGCATGATAGCAAAATTTAATAAAATGGCGTTTAATTCGGTGCGCAGGCGAGCAACGAAGCCACTGCAAATTATCCATTCGGATACTATGGGACCCATTAGTCCACTATCTTATCCCAAAGGGTATGAATATATTGCCGTATTTATTGATGACCACTCGCGGTTAGCAATGGCATATCCTATGAAGACAAAAAGCGAAATAGGGCACTGTTTTAAGGCATTTGTGAGAAGCGCTCGAAATTCATTAGGTAGAGATGCGAAAGTATGTTATCTGCGTACAGATCAAGGTACATAATATACAGGTGGCTATACTATTGAAGTGTTGAAGAGTCTAGGTGCAAAATAGCAGCTTGCGAGTCCTGACACACCTGAGCACAATGGTGTTTTTGAGCGGTTCAATCAGACCATACAGAAGAAAGTGAGAGCGTATACGTATGATGCGAAATTACCTGAAAACATGTGGGACCTCGCTTTAAGCGCTGCTATTTACGCTTATAATAGAACACCTCATAAATCTAATGATATGATAACGCCGATGCAAAGATTTGCTCCCGATCACAGTTACGACATAAATCAGCTAAAACGGTTTGGGTGCGTTGCTTACACGAAGTAGTATAAGGAGATCCAACTCTAATATAAAGGATACCCCCCATTTTTCCGTGCCCACTTCCTATAGCATACCCACAGCATAGCAGATTAGGTATTGCAGCGCCTCTCATGAGAGAATTTGAAACTGTTGAAAACCAACGGCAAAACCTATGTTATAACGGTTTTCCGCAAGAGGCGCTAAAATAAGTTATCTGAAGTGCTATAGGATGTGGGCAGGGAATAATGGGGGGTACAATTTTCCGAAATGGCCCATAGAGTTGGATCTCCTTATACTACTTCGTGGTTGCTTATATCAAAGTTCAGAGAAAGACTGGTCCTAAGTTTAGGTATGAAGGAAGACGTGTGATCCTGGTGGGCTATACCGCTACTGGATATCAGTTTTTAAAACCTAAAGAAGGTAAATTTTTTTGAGAGCAGAGATGCGCGCTTTAATGAAAAACTAGTATATGGAGATAAATACGAAAAAGATAATATAAAAGATTGGCCCGTCAATCAAACAGAAACGAATCAAAAGAAGTGGTTTATCGAATTTGAGAAATATGAGACTGAATATGAAACAGTTTTGAAACCGGAGGGAGAAGTGAAAAGGAAAAGAGGACGACCGAAAAAACAGATAATTTAAAATGAGACTGAAAATAATACAGATAAAGTCAATGACATCAGTTTTTCTGAAATTATTAGAGATGAGAGTGAAAGAATCAATATATTAGATGCAATGAGACTATGTGATGAGGCTAAAAGAGAGATGAATGATACTGAAGACAAAATGTATCATGCAATGATTGCACAAATCGATCAAGATCCAGTGTCATATAGAGAGGCGATGCAAACTAAGGAAAACGAACTTTGGCTGAAAGCAATGAGAGATGAGTTAAGTTCTATATATAAAAATAAGGTGTGGTATTTAGTTGATCGGCCTGCTATGATGAAAGACGGCAGAAAAGCAAATATCATTGATTCTAAGTGGATTATCAAAAGAAAAATTGAAAGTGATGGAAAAATAAAATATAAAGCACGGCTTGTAATAAGAGGCTTTAAAGATTAAAAAAAACTATGATTTAAAAGAAACTTATGCCCGTGTGTCTCGATTGCCCTTGATAAGATCTGTTTTTGCTGTTGCACCCAGAAGGTGCGAACGTTACACAGTAAGAGAGGGAAAGTAAGGTATGTAAATTGGAGCGAGCTTTGAATGTAGGTTTGAAAAACGATGAGAGCGAGCCATGTTTGTTCACCTGGAGAGAGGGTGAGAAAGTAGTATTTTTCCTACTATACGTAGATGATATAATAATTGCAAGTAATGATGAAAATAAATTAAGAGAAGTAAAGATAAAGTTAAATAGCGAGTTTGAAATGAGTGAATTAGGTAAGCCTAAAGAATTCCTTGGAATTGCGATGAAAAGAGACAGAGAAAACCGTGAAATCATTCTTAGCCAGGAAAAATATGTAGAAAAACTCTTAATTAGATTTAAACTCAATGAAGTACATCCACAGAAAACCCCTATGGTTACTACACATGTAGCAAGCAGATAGATAAAACAGAGAGAAGAAAATTTTAATAATGAATTATTAAAAGAAACAGAGACGAGAGAAAATGTTCCGTACAGGGAAGCCATAGCTAGCTTATTATATTTGGCCGGGGCGACTCGACCTGATATATCTTATGCAGTCAACGTGTTAAGTAGACACCAAATTAATCCCACTGAGGATGACTGGAAAATGGTTAAGAGAGTAATTAGATACTTGAAAGTTACAAAAAACCTGGGATTAAAATATACAGGAGAAAGAAACGATTTGCAAGCTTATTCTGATGCAAGCTTTGCTGATTGTAAAGGCTCACTCACAACATGTGGGTACGTAATTAAACTTTTTGGAAATGCGATAACTTGGAGAACACACAAGCAACCGTATGTTGCCTTGTCAACTTGTCAGGCTGAATATGTACATAGCAATGAGTGAGACACGTCAAGAATCA
Organism: Andricus curvator; assembly: GCA_932195095.1. Taxonomy (NCBI): domain Eukaryota; kingdom Metazoa; phylum Arthropoda; class Insecta; order Hymenoptera; family Cynipidae; genus Andricus; species Andricus curvator. The sequence continues at coordinate 3,975 of CAKNYM010002411.1, read as the reverse complement.
ATAGCTATGAACAATTCGTTTAAATTAAGTTTGAATGAATCTTTTTGTCCTATGAAACTGTGTTGCGATAATAAAGCTGCTGAAGCAAGTGCTAAGACGTGTGTTGACAATTTATTTGATTTGTTAGAAAATTTATTTTATTTGGTAGGAAAGTAATCTATTTAGTTGAAAAATTGACTATTTTGTTGAAAATTCTTCTATTTTAGTTAAAAATTTATTTTTTTAACTAAAAATTAACCTAACATATGTAATGTAATTCTTGTTTACGTATGTCTTACTTAATTTTTGGATGAAGCTTTATGATATTCTGTATAACTGTTGTCACTAAAAGTGTCTAAAATAAATTTAGAAACAAACTTTTTGTACTATGTGTAAGGTTGTTTTTATACCTAAAAGAAAAATTTAGAACGGCTAGGGAGAATGAAAAATTGGTCAGGAAAGAGTAAAAAAAAAAGTTTGCTCTGAGATAAAATGTTTTATACAAAAAATTTTTATATGCTTCGAATATAAATCTTTTATGTACATAATCTGATTTACATTTTCATTTTTTTATTTAGTTCACTATGGGGCAGTCATGTGGTTACCAAATGTGTACTGCAAAGTTTCTGAAGGTTATGCGAGCAATCTTGAAAGTGATAGCAAATTAAAAAAATTTCGCCATAAGAGAGTAATGAGAAAGGATATAGGAGGAATCGCAAATTCTACGTATAAAAAAAAGCAAGAAATCTCAGATACCTTCATCATCAGATGAGGAAGACGGAAATAATAGGCGAGATAAAAGACAAAATGAAAACCTCCTTTCGCCTCCTCCACAGTGCACTTTTGCAGCAGATGTAAAAGAGCGTGAATAGTGAGAACATATATGAAACATTTCTGAAACATATTTTTATAACATGTTCATGCAATACATACAGGAGACATTTTTTCGAAAATGATCAAGGTGCCTAGCGACCTGGGAAATCTGGGAATTTTCCAGGTATTTTGTGCACCTTGAAAAATACGGGAAAATGTCGAAAATTCGTGAGCAGATCCGGAAAATCATTTAAATTGATACGAGCAATCTTGAAAGTGCTTGAGATTTAAATTTAAATTAGACAGTTTTATTTTCTGAGTATAATTAATACTATAAAATTATGTGATTCAATTAGAAAAGCGTGTGAAGATTTTTGCGTCGTTAATTTATTACAAGCCAATCAGATGCAGGGAAATTTTTGAAATTTACTAACCAAAACATGGCACAGGCAATACATTTGTCTACTAATGCCAGCATGAAAATAAAACTCAAAGAAATGTCTTGTGCTGTTTTTGCTGCCTTGTTTTTTCTATCTTTTGTCGAAAAGTTTGTTAAATTATTAACAAAGCTTTTGGGAAAAATTTTTTTTTAGTAAATTTCCGATCGTATTCTAGTTCTGAGTTTTTATAAGGCGGCTACTACTGTGGCAGAAAAAAATTCCCGGTCGTTTCTGGTTTTTTCCCAGTTCACAAAAAAATGTTCACGGTCATTGAAATTAAAAAATTCGAACTTTTAAAGCTGAACATTTTTTTACTACAAGTAATCAAATCAAAACTGAATTGCAAATGAAAGCACTCAAAGTGAAACTCTTTTTAAATTCCAAACTTTTTAAATTACAGCTTACAAATTTTTTAATTCAAACGCTGAGTAATTTACACGTATAAATATTTTCTTAAATTAAAATAATCAAACATTTATACCAGAGAGAAAACTTTTTCAATGTTTAAAGTTTTTAAAAAGTACAGTTTAAATTTAAAATAACAATGAAAAAAATATATTACTGGATAAAAAATTTTGATTGATAATGTACATAGCATTTTTTTTAATTACAAACGCGCACGTGTGTTTACATTAATTTTTTTATACAATATTTGTAGAATTATTTTAATTTTAAATTCAAACAATAATTTTTAAAAACTTTGAATATCAAACAAAAATTTCTTTAATAAAAATATTTTATTATCGTATTGTTGATAAATAAATAATATTGATTAAGAAACAATTTTTTAAATACGCAAATATTGGAATTTTATAATTATGGAATATTCTAGTTCGGATATTTTATAATTCGCAAATTTTATTATTTGGGAATTTTTAAATTCGGTAATATTATGAACTGTTCGGGAATTTTATTATTTTTGGAATGTTATTATTTGGGAGTTTTACAGAGTGGGGAATTTTATTTTTCGGGATATTTTAGTCGTCCGTAGAAGTACAGAAAATTTTTCTGTAATTATTATTTCGACACCGAGATCCTGTACATTTTTTCCTACAGTATTTATGTAAAAAAGAAATTTTATCATATGAAAATTTTTGAAATCACAGGTTATAAAGATAATCTCATTAAGTACAAAAATTAAAAAAATCGCTGTATATCCAATTTTTATTCCTGGGCCTTGGCGATTTTTTTCCTAGTGCATTTCGGTCACTGGTAAACGGGGATGAATTTAATAGGAATTATCTCTCAGGAAATAAGTTACTAAAATCCAAAAACATTGGGTAGACTTTTTTAACCTCTAGGTATGTGAAAAAATGTAAAATTCCGAAAATTTAAAAATCCTGCATTCAAGAAATTTTTGAAATATTTTGTTTATGCGCGGATAACCAAGCTGTATGTTGTATGCTGTATATCTTTGCTGTATGTCTTTCGATTCCGAACCAATTATACTCTTTTAGGATTCCAATACAATTTACAAAACACTAATATTGTAAAATGTTTTAATTTTTAAGGCTTCAATTTGACAACTTAAATTTTAACGTTAAAATTCAATTTGACAACTTCTCTTCTTCTTTTGAAAGTCGATCCTCTGTTTTCAGTTTCCTTTTCGAAATATATCTTGAATTCAACGCATTTTAAATTCAATGTTTTCAGCTGCATTTAGATTGAAGTATACAAATGGTTTTGGTTTCAAATATAAATTAATTACAATATTTTTTTATTTTTCACAATTGTAATTTTAACCTTTAAAATTGAATAATTGTAGGTCCTAAACATGAAAAAGTAGACTAATTTCTTATTTTTTTATTTTGGTTGTGATTTCTCAACAAAAGAAAGTTTTTGCTCAATTGGAATAGTAGTTAACAAACTGTTGATGTTTTAATTTGCCGGCGCGATGGAATTTACTCCGCGTAGACTACAGCCCGGCCGGCCGGTAAACCGCTACCCCACCGTCAGGTGCAACTGTGCCTCACAGCCCGTCGTAATTTTGTAATTAGAATACGAAGAATATGGAAAATCATGGTTTATAATAAATAGCTTTCTCCTCTGATAAAAATATTTTAATTGTACCACTTCTAGGAACATGAACTTCATAAAAGTCTTAAAAATAAGGAATCTCTCTAAATTTTTTGGTTGTATTCTGCGTGTCCTCCGTCTGACCTCTATTTGTAAATATACTTATATAGGCTTGTGAGTTGTTTCTTTACCAAAAATAAAATATATCAGTTTAGTTTAGTCTCTTTCGATTAGCAGAGCAGATCGTAGAAATATTACGTGATATAAAACAGATAAAAGTTGTTCGATTAAATTATTCTGATAGCTATTGAAGTTCTATTACATAAATGAGCCGCTGATAATAAAAAGTGGAAATATCTCGTGGGTGAGTAAAACGCAGCTATAGAAAAGTGCCTAAAAAAAGTGGATATAATTTCACGTCTGTAAAAAGGAGTAATAGAACATTGGCAATAAAAAGTAGACAATGGTACTTGGGCCGTAAGAAACAGGAATAGAAAATCTCGGCAGTAAAAAGTGGACACAACAATAATACACGATCGTGTGATTTTTCGACCCCCACCACTTTCCCATCTGGGAGCAACACATGCAAACGTAGCGTGTCGCTGAGATAGCTCTGTTACGTGTTGCGTCGGCCATCCTCGTGTAAAGCCGAAAATGCACGAGCACGAACCCGAGACCGAGGCGCGATGGAATTTACTCCGCATAGGCTACAGCCCGGCCGGTAAAC
>CAKNYM010002401.1:0-13712 GCA_932195095.1 Andricus curvator | reverse complement strand
ATTAGTGTCTACCTGTTAGGGTCGGGAGCGAAAAGTATACTGCCCGAAAATGCCCCGGCTTCTTACAGAGGTGGCCAACTCCTCTAAAGTCGGACCGCAGGAGGTACAAGCTACTTGCGCGGGGGCAGCTGGTCCTCCGCCGCCGCCTCGACCTCTGCCGCGCTCGGAACTGACCTTTCTCGCGCGTGCATTTCCGTAATACGGCTGGAATCGATCTCGCGCTTTCTGTGTATCCTTAGAGATCTCTCCTCCAGCATTTTTATTTTGTGCGCTTTGTACATTTTCTCTAATTAAACTACTTTCATGTTCGGCTTCCCTTTCTGCGGCTCTGGTCAAATTTATGGCCTCTTGAAGGGTGCGTGGTAGTCCCAAGCGCACTCGCATTTGTAAATCCCGTTTTAATCCCATCACGAAATTGTCACAAGCCGTATCCTGTGCCGATTTACCCATAACCTGTGCAGTAAGGGCAGAATTTTGATCTTCTATTAACTCGATTAAACTAGTTAAAATTTTCCCCATCCTTCCTCCGTAAGCCCTAACAGATTCATTTACATTCTGGGCTGCCTTTGCCAACGCAGTATTCAATTGACTTAAATTTCTATGCTCGGCAAAAATTTACCGATAATATTAGTGTGAATTTCGCGATCCTGCAACGCGTCCAAAGCATCGCCGTGTGAACGCTAGCGGATCACTAGGAAAAGATATGGACAATCTTTTGCCGCGATGGAGTTCCTAGCATACAAACAGTCGTTTACAAAGCGATTCACAGACATATTTTGCCCATCAAAACTTTTAGGCAAAAATTCTAAAACAGCTTTAAAAGGTATTGGATGTTCTGGTTCTGTTTCCGGAAGGGAAAACAGACTAGTAGTGCAACTTGCACCCGAAACCTGGCTGATTAAACTTCCGCCAGTCATTCCGATTGCCCGTGACTCAAGACCCTCGCGCAACGCAAGTTGGCCCTCGGCCAAGCTTACGTCTCGGTCTAACCGCGGAGTACTGGAAGAGAGGGTGAAGTTGCCACCCACCCCTCCAAGACCCATCCCTCCTATCGTTTCTAAAATTTTGGATGGTCCGGAATCGGCCTCGGATGACCTCTTGGTGGCATTTTATAACAAAGGCAAACACGTATCTCGACTCAACATTGAAAAACGTTAAATAACCGCACTCTAGAGAAATTTTTGCAAATTGACTTACCGGAAGAAGTTCTCGACGATACTGGCCTCTGTGAAAGCTAACAAAATAAACAAGATTTTTTCACAATAAATTTTACAAGAAAAATTTTCCTTTCACCAATTTCACAATCAACAAATTTTTCACACAAAACTTTTCACTTCCTAACGCCAGTTCTTCTGATTCAGCTCTCACAGAAGTCCTACGATGCTTGAATGGCCATCCTCGAGGATCCCTTTGTGATTGTTTCCTTTTCCTGGACGTTCCTCGATGTTCCTTCCTTTCCCGGGCCTGACGGACACGACAACCACTCTTATTTGGCAGAAGGCTCCAGCCTTTTGCCGCTCAGTCTCCCGAGAAACCCACTAAAACTCGGCGAGCGAGTTGCGGCCTCGGAAAAGGGGTGGCAAAGCCGGCCTGCACACTCTTCCGTTCCCACGTCCCTTTGGCGAGATACTGTAAATCCTCCCGCCTCGGAGACAGATACTAAGAAGAGGGTCCTGGTCCCGCGGTGATCTAGCCAAGTCCTCGTCCTTCAGGGGTGGTACTAAGGGTTGGTCTTCGGCGATGATCCTCGGATATGGTTTCTCCAACTGGAGCAGCGGTATCCCACCGCTGTCACCAAAAATTTTGTGACACCCCGAATCAAATTGTGGCGCGAAACAAGATTTATTTAAAATCTTTAACGAACAGGATTTGATTTCTTGTTGAATCCAATGATGTCTTCAGGTTCACCGCTTCAGAGACCTCTCGCTCCAATGACTAACTATTACTGAAAACAATTTATCGATAACTCTAATAAACTATAATTTAAAAGAAAATTTGGTTGGGAAAACTCGAGTTAAATTACATTGATTTCATTCATATCAATTCTTTAATTAGTATGAGTGATTACAATGTTCAATCTACACAATTTTTGCAAGTGAAAATTTCTATGATCGGTCGCGACCGAGAGAGAAGTTGTTCTGATTTTTCTAAGAGTCTTCTCCGAGGTCCGAGGGTCCGTCGCAGCGGCCCAGGGCCTCCTTGCGTCAACAGTAGCGGCAAATTGGATTGCGTAAGTCACGTACGGACAGGAAACTCAAAGAAATTAGCATGATATGTTTCACAAAAATTATGGGTAATAAAAGTCAGCCCCAGCTTTACTGGCGTCTTGAATATCAATTTCAACTAGTCAAAATTTCAGCAAACAGGATTAGGCAACAATTACTCCTTAGAATGTTGGCAATGTACCCTGAAATTATTTAATTTAACCGACTCGCCCAGTCCCTCGATTCCGCAAACGGAAATCATTAATTTCGTTTCATTCAGGAATTTCCAATTAGCAGCAAATCTTAATACAATAAGTCCATTATTGCAAATATTCAGTTTCACAAAAATATCAAACCATAAATGTTATTGACTCACAATGAGTCTTTGTTATCTGAGGTTATAGTTCGAACTTCGAGTCGATCTGCATTCCTAACGGTTGCCAGTCTCTATATTTAATTTATATAAAATTAATCCGATTTAGCAATATTTAAATGTTCGCACGCGTGAAGTCTAGCGACGGCCATTTTAGTGACCAGTGAATTTGCAGCCTGTCACATTACTGTGACATGCCCTTCTTCCAAAGCGCGCCAAAGTTTGAATTTTTGAAGTATAATTTTGTTTCGATCAACTCTGCTACCACCAACGTTGATTTCTTCTCGCTAGTCCTTTCGCTTGAAGAGGTTGGGACCTCAACACCTCTGTGGCGTAATTTATAAAAAGAATGCTAATTCCATTTTAATGCAATTTCAAATGAATTGAAAATTAGGGAAAAATAAAATTGAACTACAAACGTTAAAGTTAAATTCTCATTTAATGGTGAAATTACATAGTCAGATCCTTCAGATCAGAATGATTCTATGTTCAAAAGCTTTAATTTACATGAGCAAAAACAAAGTTACAACTGGTCGCGACCGAAGGAAGGATCTTTCTGACTTCTTCAAATCGTCGATCTGAGATCGATGGGCCCAGTACAGTGGCCCAGGATCCCATTCTCTCTGTCCATTTTCAACATTTACTTCCGCCTTTCGAGAAGAGCGACCAACGAGTTTTTCTCTAATCCATTTTTCTAGTGAAATGCCCACCCAAGGCGAACCCTCCCCCGCGAGTCACCTGTTGACGCATAAAAACATCCATGATGGCCACGTTGACGGTTACGTCAACCTTCACGGATAAGAAATCTTGGTACCGAGCGCGTACGGGAATTTAAGATTTATAAATCTATCAAGTCCGCTTCCGCCGACAAGGCGCCTCCAAATGAGTTATTTTGACTCAAAGGTTCGGAACTCGAATACATTTATACAATGAAACTTTGGTCTTTAATCAATGATTCGCAAAATTGGAATCCCAAACTAATTTAAATACTTAAACCCGTAGCTTTCCCACTGGTCACTTCCTGTTCAGGTTTCAAGTAAGCCAGCTGTTTAACAATAATATAATGTACACATTCCCAAGTAGAATACAAAATTCCAAGATGCTATAATCAGTCATTTTGGAATTTCCATTTTGGCTTTTAACAAAGAAGTCTCTATGTGCAGGTTTTCTTTTATACATTTTATATTGTTCCTATTAGGACAAGTCGACGCGCCACTTGCGATTGCCAAATATCTAACTTTCCGCTAAAAATCTGTTCCCTTAATTTTATATAAAATTAAAACCAATTTAAATTTGCCGCTGAAATATTATAATTTCTTGTCGATAAAACAGCTGTTACATTTTCCCCCTCAAGAAAAGGTTGCTCCTTATAGGACGACCTTTTCAAATTCGAATTCTGCCGCGCAAAGACTTCCCCTCTTAGAGAGTTGGACAAGTCGGTGTCCAATCGCTTTTACGTATCGCAAGCATAGCGAAGGCTAGTGCACGTGGATCTGACGTCAGCGGTCACGCGGGTTGCGTATTGTTGTCAAAAGTTCGTTTACTCACGTGGGGATTCTACGCACGCGCAACTACCTACGGTAATTATGGGGTCATGAAGCCTGCCCAGGTGTGGATAGGATTACACCTGTCAAAAATGTGACATATATATAATGCCTTGACCTAATTAAGGGTAAGTAATCTAAAATAATTCATAATTTTTTATCCTTTCATCGAAGAAAACATCCATTCCTATTGGTCCTTCCTTTATTTGATTTATCCTAATTTTCTATTGTCATTTGTTTTTTGACATATGATCTAACATAACCCTAAAATCCACCAAAATTTTCTTTTATTTTTATCATTTTTTTTCCTGCTTGCCTGTTACTTTCTTGTTGCAGCTTATCTTTGCTTACAACATTTTTAAAGCCAATTTGATCGCCTGGTGGGAGAGAAAAATTTTCAATCCTTCCCCTTGATGTCGACTGGTACGAAGGCGTCGGCCACGTTGAGCTTAAATAGTACTAAACTTCAATTTAAATTAATCCCATTGGACTTTAATTACAATAAATACAATTGTTTTAAACTTTGAATTAACCCTCTTATTTTAAGCTTGCTCCCCTTTCCTTTATATAAATAAATTGAGGTCAAATTTATGCAATTGTTTCTCTAAAGGAAATTTTTAGGTTGCCAATAGCAACAAAAAAAAAGGAAATTAGGGTAGAAAAGAGAAACACACACACGAACAAATAAAATAAATCAAGAAATTTTCCGCTCACAAACTCCTCGGGCCGCCCTCGCCAAGGTTGACGTGTCCTAGCTTTTAATGTAAGGGTTGTTCCTCCTAAAGGAGTAATAAAAGGAAAATCTCCTAATTCATGCTTGATTACTTTATTCTTCAGGTCGATCATGGAGTTGGACAAGGGCATGCCCAACATCCCATCACAACTGAGTGGAAAATTATTCGGCACTAACTGAAAGGGACACAGAGTCCCATTTATTTCAAGATATACTTCACCCAGTGTTTTAACCCCTTTATAAATTATGCCAAATAAATGAAAAATAACCTGCTTATTAATTTCAGTATTGCTCTTAATTTTATTCCTTTTAATAATATTTAATTCGGCCCCTGTATCTACTATAAACTTTCCTCTCAGGTTTCTCATATTTTCGCTGTGAATTTTAATATTGGGCGATTCCCTCTTGCCATTTGCGTGACACTTCAAAATTACGCGACGCAAAGGTGCTACATCAGAAGACAGCTCGGCGTTGCACCAATTCAGCGAGCTCGTTACCCGTTCAAAGTAGCCGCCTTTTCTTGTCGGTTTTTAGCTACTTTGTTTAGACACGAATAACAATCCTTTTGATTGTGACCGGGGTTTTTACAATAAGTACATGTTTCTCCTATCGACTTCTGATTTACACCAGACTTTTCAGGTCAATTTCTAGAAATATGACACTGTTTATGACAGCTATAACATTCTATAACCTTTTTATCGGGACACTCACCGGAGAAATGTCCTGTTTTGTTATACTTGTAACAATTTTTATTTTCAGCAGCAGGGGTGACTCGTAACCACCCTACTGCCAAATGGCTATTGTCTCCGCATCGCGAGCAAGTAGCCGGTTCTGGGAAAGACGATTCCCCTTCGTTTTTATTTTGGTTGGCGTAATGATCGCCTCGTCCGCGACCTCGCCCACGACTCTGTCCCCGACGTCGGTTAACAGCACCTACTTTATGCGCTCGCGCGTTCCCATAGTAGGGGCGGAAACGGTTTTGGTTATTATTTTTATTTTGTTTTGCGGGCTCTACGTTATTTTCTTTCGATTTCTCTCGAATTAGCCCATTCGCGTGCTCCTCTTCCCATTCCGCTGTACGAGCACAATTTATAGCTTCCTGCAAGGTACGAAGTCTATTTAGTTTTACTCCAAATTGTAGCTCACGTTTGAGCCCCATTACGAAATTTTCACATGCAGTATCTCGCGCTGAATTGATCAATACGTCTGCAGCTACGGACATATTTTGATCTTCAACCAATTCAATTAGGCTGGTTAAAATTGTCCTTACCCTACTACCGTAAGCTCGAACGTTCTCATCCTCATTCTGAGCCACTCTGGCCAACACAGTATTGAGCTGGCTCAAATTACGATGTTCGGTAAAATTTAATTTTAAGAATTTTAATCATTCTTCTAGGGCCCTAATTTTCCTATCTTGTAAACAGTCAAACGCATCCCCCTGCAACCTGGACCTAACCATCAGAAAAAGCGTGTTTCTATCTTTGGATGAAATTGCGTTTCGCGCAAACAGGCAATCTTAATGAATCGATTGATGGACATATTTTGCCCGTCAAAGGACTTGGATAGAAATTCCTGGGCCGCTTTAAATGGAACGGGATGCTCGGGTTCTGTTCCGGGCAACGCGAACAACCCAAAATTATGACTAGAGCCAGAAATCTGGCTCATTGGACTGCCATCCCTATTGGTCTTCCCTATTATTTATTCCCATCCCTTCGCGTAGATTGCCAGAGGAGAGGGTTTTGATTTGTTTTGATTTCGCCAAGTGAATCAATCCTTCCTTCTCTATAGCTGCTAGACTAGATTCGGTATCTGTGTCTTCAGGCTCCTTGTCCTTGCTTGATGCTTTTGGCTTCTTCCCGGGAACTTTCCGAGCTGATTGGGTGGATAAGGAACTGGTTGGATCCTTGGGTGCAGCTCTGCTCCTGGTGGTCCTTGAGGGAGTGGCAGGAGGTTGGCTGGTTCCCCGATTATTTGGATAGGGCTTCTTGTGGGGATTGGTGCTCCCGGGAGATGTGGGCTCGCTTCCTCCCTCTGGATCTGTGTCAGCTTTCTTCCTTTTTGACCCACAAGCTCTCACATCTGTTTCCATAGCGGAAGAGAAGGAGCTTAATTTGGATAGGATGTCTTTGGCCTGGTCAACAGATTCTTCAAACTCTGATTCGTATGACGTGCTATTATGGGATGAGTCTGTCATGGTGGTTTTCTTTACATCTGGGACCTCTCATTCACTCCTCTGGGACCCAACCCTTCCATCGATTCCCTAATCCTTGAAGGCCCTGCCTCCTCCATATGTAGAGCAGTCATGCTCTCAAGTGCGTTCCGTCGGCTCTCAGCACTCGACCTACGCTGAAAACTCCACGCATTGCAGCCCTTCCCGCTCGTTTTCCTCGCGCACCTCGCCACATTTCACGGTTTTATTTTTCCGACTAAAAACAAGCTTCAACACACCTACACTAGCAACATAACATGCAAATGTTTCTGAAATTGCAAAAATTTCTAACACTTGTAAATCGCAAATTCTAACTCTTATAAATCGCAAATTCTAAAACTTCTTAATTTTTTGGCAATCGCAAACACTTATTGTGGCAAATCGACTTACCTTTTTAGATGGTCTGGAAGTGAAGTGGTCTCTGTGAAAGGAAATTCTAAACTTTTTTTCACAATTTCACAAAAATTTAACAATTTCACTGAAAATTCGAACAATTTTCGTTTCACTAAAATTGCACAAATTCCTATCACTCCCTAATACAGGGAGTGCGGCGAGAAACCGTGCCGCTTCACAACCCCGGCCTTTTGCCGCTGCGTCTCCCGAGAAACTCGCCGAAAACTCCGGAGAAGTTTGCAGTAGAGATGAATGGTTGAAGGTTGTCCAGGATTTCCGGGTCATCGCTTGTATTTTTCTCGGCCTTCCTATTCTCCTTCCGCTTAGGAACCTTCTTTCTGGACCTTACGTGACCGTTCCCTAATCGAAGGCGGGTCGGAAAACCAGGAAATGTGACCTTCTTCTTTTCCTCGCTGGTCCTCCGTCCTTGGTTCGTCATTCGTCCTTGGTTCGATTTGAGTCCCGCCACAGGAAGTAGCGACAGTCCTACCGACTGCGCAAAAAATCTGTGACACGCCCTTCTTCCAAAGCGCGCCAAAGTTTGAATTTTTGAAGTATAATTTTGTTTCGATGAACCCTGCTACCACCAGCGTTGATTTCTCCTCGCTAGTCCTTTCGCTTGAAGAGGTTGGGACCTCAACACCTCTGTGGCGTAATTTATAAAAAGAATGCTAATTCCATTTTAATGCAATTTCAAATGAATTGAAAATTAGGGAAAAATAAAATTGAACTACAAAGGTTAAAGTTAAATTCTCATTTAATGAATAAAGTATCAGATGTGAAATTACATAGTCAGATCCTTCAGATCAGAATGATTCTATGTTCAAAAGCTTTAATTTTCATGATCTTTCTGACTTCTTCAAATCATCGATCTGAGATCGATGGGCCAAGTACAATGGCCCAGGATCCCATTCTCTCTGTCCATTTTCTACATTTACTTCCGCCTTTCGAGGAGAGCGACCAATGAGTTTTTCTCTAATCCCTTTTTCTAGTGAAATGCCCGCCCAACGCGAACCCTCCCCCGCTGACAAAGCGCCTCCAAATGAGTTATTTTCACTCAAAGGTTCGCAACTAGAATACACTTATACAATGAAAGTTTAGTCTTTAATCAATGATTCGCGAAATTGAAATCCCGTACTAATTTAGCTTTCCCACTGGTCACTTCCTGTTCAGGTTTCAAGTAAGCTAGCTGTTTAACAATAATATAACGTACACATTCCCAAGTAGATTACAAAATTCCAAGATGCTATAATCAGTCCTTTTGGAATTTCCATTTTGGCTTCTAACAAAGAAGTCTCTATGTGCAGGTTTTCTTTCATAAATGTTCCTATTAGGATATTGTTCCTATTAGGACAAGTCGACCCGCCACTTGCGATTGCCAAATATCTAATTTCCGCTAAAAATCTGTTCCCTTAATTTTATATAAAATTAAAACAAATTTAAATTGTCCGCTGAAATATTATACTTTCCTGCCGATAAAACAGCTATCTGTTACATTACCAAAGTCGGTAATTGAACTGTCGGTACGGTAAGATCCCTGGCGCAGATTCTTGACTCGGCCAATAAGAATGGTCCCTGTTTTACCGACCGAACAACTTTTATAAAGGATGCGCATATGGGATCAGGTGTAACGTCCCGGGAATATTTTGGCGCGAAAATCAAATTTTAATTTAATATAAACTCAGGTTCTTGTTTCCACAACGAAGCGATGACTTCCTCCGTCGCACTCTCCGCCTTCGACAAAACCAAAGTTGATGTTCTCGTTCTATTAAAGAAAACGGATTACTTTTCCTTGCACTTTATATGTTTATTCTTCCTCGATCAGAAAAATTTTACAAGTCCCTAATAATTAGACAGAATTCGGACAAAGATTACCCGTCGCGAGTCAGTCAAAATCTGATCTCGAAAATCGATGTTCCTCGCGGGCTCTCGTGCCGCGCATCGTTCACCAGATCGTTCACGCAATCCTACTCCTAAACACACTCATCCATGTAGCCAATCAAAATTCAAATCAATCCCCCCAACTAAACTATTTATGACCTAATTCTTGCGTCAAACATGATGCAATTCAACCAATTTAGTTTAAAAAAACAAAATTCCTTCGAACACGTCCCCTCAATTCTACCCTAAACATTATTTCACTTTTATAATCAAAATATCAAATAATTTATGGTAATAAAATCTTTATATCGCTTAAATCAACTAATACTCCAGTTCGAACTGGTTACTGAACAAGACTCTTATTATCCATGTGTAATTTTTCACAGCATTTCAAATTGCGTTTTCAAATCTTGACAACCCTTTAAATATACTTCCTTACAAGATTTGATTGAAACTCGTTCTTTTCGCCATCATTTCTGCGTATTAAACTAAGCTGAAAAAGAAGGCCTGTAACAAACAACATTCCTCCAGAACACGTGCAAGGCAATAAAATTTAGCTGCGTATTAGATTGTGAAATTTTCTTAATCTACTGAGTCAGTTCGCCTTTTCAATATACCAAGTCTCTCTCTCTCTATTTTACATTTTATCAATTGCTTATGGAATCATTTCCATATTTTAATCTTAGAATAGTATTAAAATTGAATATTTTACTTTCAAATATTTCGCGCCTCTCTACACCTCCGAGAGGTGCTGCCTTCACGGCAAATATTTGAATCAACAATCTTTCACAGATTGTTACACTTCCCCCCTTAAAGAAAAAGGCGCGTCATAACGCGGCTTTTGCTAATATACTTAATATCTAGTTTGACGATATTTAAGATTTGCAAAATTCATTATTGGCGTTATTGTAACCTTTAAAAGAAATCCTAAGCTACATTTGAACCTGTGAGCTGGAATTTCCGTATTGAATGACGGCTTTAGGTACCGGTCAACTTGATCAATGAGCGAAAAATGCTCCTACGCGCGATTGGTGAGTGATTTTAGTGAAAAAGGATGGACAGCGAGTCACGGTGCGTGAACTGCTACAAGCCTCCAATGCTAAGGCAGGTTACAACAATAGCCTTCTTCAAGGATAGTTCCAATTAAAATTTGAGGTAGGTATTCTTAAATAAACAATTCAGATTCAAACCAGTTTCATGTGTTACTATAACGCGATGTGACGTAAAATTGTATATCTCTCTTAACTATATAATTTAAAATAAACTTAATAAAATTTTAATGAAATTTTATTACAAGATTATATTAATCTAATCAAAAGTTTATATTTAACAACTCAAACTAATTTAAATTCAATTAAATAAAGCAATTCAAGTATAAAATTATATTTATTAGAAAACTTTTATAACTTAATTACAATTGTTTTGTTAAAATAACAAAATTGAAATTAAAGTATAAATATGTGAGTATATAAAATGTATGCTTATTCATCATAAAGTTCAAATTGAACTTAGGTCAAAAATTTGAATTAAGCATGGTTGCATTGAGTTTTAATAAAATAAATTGAGTGGAATAGAAATTTGGAGAACTAATATTCTCCTTTTGACATAATAAAATTAATGTAAACATATACATAATGGTCATCCCATTCTAACCCTAATTACTTAATTTGTACACTTCTAGCTTACCGATTCGGACAAATGGTCCGGCCCCCTATTTAGTGCGCACCTGCATAAGTCTATCCCCCTCCTTGAAGTGCTGCCACTGCCCGCAGACACTTTTCATGCAGCTGGAGCAGTCGCTCAGCGGACGGATAAACAAATCAATGTTTGCACCACAGCCAGTGCATTTTGCCTTGAATCGCTGAGCTTCATCCTCTTGTAGGGCAAGATGATACAGAGCAAAAACCGCCTTATGTGCCCTAACGATTTTGCTTAGGGGTCCGCACTCCATTCGTCTCAAACATTTGATGCACAAGTGCTCTCTTCCCTCCTGGTCATTGATTAGGTAGGCTTGGTATTCAATGTGCATGGCCTTTAGAATGTTTTTGCTGAGTTGGCCCCCCGGGGCCTTTACTTCTATTGCCAATTCAGGCATCATGAGCTCCTCGGCAACCTAAAAGTCACACAAGACAGCTCGGGTGAGGCACAAGGAAGAGGAACAATGCAAAAGGAGCCTAATTACCAATGTTCCGGCCAATAAACAAGAAAAAAGGGATCCTATGGCATTTGCCTAACACTAATCTAAATTTAAGTCTAAATCAACACTTATGATTCTCTCCCTTCCGCCAAGCTATATGTATCCTATCAATATAACATTCATTAATCATTTTTTTTTTCATTTCTATCGATATTTTTCAGGGATCATATCGCAAAAACGCGTGTTTTATGCGATTCATATGGACAACGGATGTTGTCCCGTCACCCTTTAATATTTCAACATTGAAATCACCAATTACTCTGATAATTTTGTAGGGACCTTCATAATGGTCTCCTAACTTATTAATTCTTTTCTCGATCAGTAAGTAAACATATTGCCCCACTTAAAAATTCATTTCATTGATTTTCCGATCGTAATATTTTTTACATCTTCTTTTTGCAGCCTCTAAACAGAAATGGGCCATCGACTCAGTAGCAATGAGACGATTTAAAACTTTTTCCTCCGCGAACTCTGAAGGAAATATTGCTTTCCTTCCGAATACGACCTCATGAGGAGTAATACCTGTGGATTCATGGACCGAGGTATTAAATGAGAACATCGCATAAGGTAACCACAGGTCCCAATTTGATTCCTCGCAATAATGGCGAAGATATTCTACAAAGGTATGATGACTTCGCTCTAACGCTCCTAAGGATTGTGGATGGTAAGCTGATGATTTATATTGTTTTATTTTAAATAATTCCGCGAACCCAGCCATTATTTCACTCATAAATTGAGGTCCCTGATCAGTTTGAATCGATTCGGGACACCCAAATCGACAAATAAAATGTTCAGCAAATGAAGCTGCTATTATAGGAGCGTAAATTTTAGTTAAAGGGATGGCGCCTGAATATTTAGAAAGACAATCTTGTCAAGTCATCATATATTCATTTCCAATATCCGATTTAGGCAAAGGGCCTACTAAATCAATTACTACTAAACCAATAAAATCGCTCTTTAACCCTTTCTAATGTTTTAAACATACCTTTATGACCTCCTACTGAGGAGTCATGGCATTCCTCAATAATTTGAAATTTTTGATTTTCGGGCGGGATCGTCACTTCCCCAGTACACACTGTAATGATATAATCCCCTTTTCCAAAATAAGTTCTAAACATTAACTCTACCGTATTCCAAGGTAATCTGTCAAAACCATTACCTTTTCGCGAAATACTAAAACTCTTTATTTCATGCTCAATTATTGCATCTTTTAAAGTTGATATGGCAGACTCAATATCAACTGCATATATTCGATCATCAAATTTTTCTTTAATATATAAATTAAAGACAACATTTTTTTAATAATTTAATGAAACACCATGTCCCACTTGAACCTTCTCATTTTTCAAATCAGACAATTTAATAATGGAATCATCCATTAATTCATGACCTACCGGGGTAGTGAGGACATGATCACAACTCATAAAGTTCACCAAGTGATCATCCCTCATCCACAACTTATCCATGCAAACTTTAAATAAAGGGGTGAGAAGATTCCTGCCTGTCACAGTACCCTCCCCCTCGACAGATATTAAAACAGCGACATCAGGTTCCTCTCCATCATCCCCCTCAATTACTTTAATAAGATTATATTCGCCAACCATGGCCTCTCGCAAATACTCATCAACTATTTGATCGTCATCGCTATCATTATCATTTCGATCTGGGTAGCCTGTACCTTCATTGACCAGCGTGCGCACGTCTTTTCTATCTCCGGACCTGCTATACACCTTCCCCGAACGAGTCACAGACTCACAAATTGGCGGCCTGTCTACGTCATAGGTCAGGGCACATGTTGATTTTTCAACACTCTCAGACCTGCTGCAACCCTTTCCCACAATAGTCCCAGACTCATTTTGTGGCGAATTACTTGCGTCATCGGTCCTAGCCCTCTTGAAGTTCCTTTGGCCTGACAAGTCCCCTCTACTGGTACTGTCCTTACCCACAAGGAAAATTTTCGGTAACTTCGTTTTCGAAGTACCTTGCGCAAATATATTGCAAGAATCTCGAGAAATTTGGTGGAGGGGGTAAGCGTCTCTAAGTGTCTGTGCTTAGTTTTCTAGAATATTCTTGCTGACATCATCAAAATTATACTGCGCAATCTCTTGAGCTCCTCAGTCGCAAATAAACCTCCATGCAAACGATATTAGCAAGTTACAGTGAACATTAGTTCTGAAC
>CAKNYM010002390.1:0-28740 GCA_932195095.1 Andricus curvator | reverse complement strand
CTTTTTGAATAAATTGGAATTGATTGCCGTTATATTTTTTCTGCCTTCATTAAGGGTTTTTCAATTTAAGGTTATGTCAATCTGTGGATCCCAGCAACTGATTTATTTATTCTTTGCCTTATGCTTCGATTCAGCAAAACTCAAATCAATCTAATCTCCTGAGTGTGTTTCGACAATTTTGACTCAATCTAAACTTGAGTCGGTTCGTGAAATTCGACTCAATTCTTAACTGAGTCGGTGCGGTTGTCGTAAATTCTCAGCTAAGTCGAATCGGATTATAGTCCATTCAGTTCGACTCGCGTACATCACTATAAATAATCAATTTCATTTGAAATCCGGCAAAATTTCAAGAAAAGTTTAGGTCATGGTGTCAGCACGATTCTTCAATTTAATATGCAATTGTAAAATGAAAAAATAAATAAATTTGAAGATTGCCGGCGAATTCTCAAAAAATGGTGGCATTTTTTTAATGCAACATTTTTTGAACAAGCGTAGGTATTCTTTTTTTCTCATTCAACGTAGGAATTCTTTTTCCTTCAATTGATATCAAAGAAATTAAAATATTTAGAAACATCACAAAATGGCTGCTATTTCTCTAAAATTCTTGAAAGTGGATATTCTCAAAAACCCCACCATTTAAATTTTTTTTAAATATGTGGTGATATGTAATACATACACATTTAGACCAGTACTAAAACAGGTTTACCCTTTTGAGACATCTTGTGTCCTTTACAATAAAAAAATGTATCATAAAAAAAATATCCTGGCCTCAAAAATGTTTTTTTCTACAACAAACTGATCAAATGCATTTTTATATTAACAGAGAAGACTTTCTAAAAGTATTGTAAAAAACTGGGGTGTTCCGGAAAATCTTCTTTTAGCGTTTTTAAATTCGGAAAAAAAAAAGATTTTCTGCAATGTCCTACCTTTTCATTGTTCCCTATATTTTTTTACAGTTCCTGCTTATAAGGACAGCATCTTACAAGTTTTATGAGGGCGTAACCATTTTTGAGGTCGGGAACATTTTTTTTCAATATAATTTCATATTTTTTCTCGTAAACGATGCAAGATATCACAAAGGGCAAAATATATTTTTTGTCGAACTGATCTATATGTGTACGACTCTAGATGTTTATTACTCGTAAAATAAGCATATATTACCATTTACTTATAAACTAAAGATAAAAATGTTGAAAAGTAGGGTTTTCGAGAAGATTTACTTCAAAATTCAATAAAATCAGCCGTCATATCTGATTATGAATTTTTGTTTTATTGAAAAGTTTGCTGACTAATGAGGTACAACCTTTTTTTAACCACCCTAATCTGTATACAATACCGGCGGAAACTATCTACACGCCTGTTTTTTTGAGCTGTTGATAAATTGCCTTAATTTTTATAATATCACAAGAAAACAATTTTCTGATAAAACCACGAAAAGTAATAAAATTTTGAATTCAATAAGCCTAAGTTTATTCTTTGACTTATTTTAGAGGTCCGTAGTATATTCATGAATTATTAATATATATTTAGAATTTTTTCTCTAGATTCTGCACCAGAGATAAACTTAATGCAAAAGAGTCGCAAATTTTGAAGAATGTGTAAATACTCGTAAACCTTCTGTTCAAAATCATTATTTATCAAGTGAAAAAAAGGTTTAGAAATATCTATACAAATATTAATGTTTTCAATTTCTCTTAAGGGTGTAGTTCCAAATACTCCTTACCTCCGATTTTTTGAAAACTCTGTATATTCATGTATTTCGACGCGCTGATTACGCAAATAATAGTGAAAATATGCGCTAATTTCATTTTAATGGTGAAAACTTTGAAAACCCCATAAAAATCATGTTTTTTCACGTTTCTCTCGAGAAAAATTAAAAATTTCAAAATATAATGTTAATGAAAGTTGTAAACTTAGTGAAAATACAAGTTTCTTATACGAGTGAAAGTTTTGGAGATATTCGATGATAAAGATGAAAATTTGATGTCTAGCCCCTGCCGAAAACGTATATATTTTTTTTTACCTTCAATTTTTTTTAAACTTGGCATACGCACGTAATTTTACGCAGTCATGATGAAAATGGTAGTGCGAATTAGCGAAAATTTGATTAACATGGCAAAAACCATGGAAAACCCTGAATGTCATAGTTTTTCGTATGTTTCTCGGTAAATACTGCAAATTTCTAAAAAGTTTTTATACAAGAGTTATAGATCCATTCAAAATATACATTTTTTATTGTTAATACTTTTCTCTATCCACAGATAAAATGTTAGGCGAACCCCTTTCCCTTTCCAACTTCTCGTGGGGGGCGGAAAGGCACCGCTTTGTCCGGCCACAGAAATAATGTTGGTCAAACCCCTATTCCTTTCTAATGTCTTGTTGGAAGACGTGGATAATATTAAGGAATAAAATATATAACTGCAGTGATTGGTCACGGGAACACTTACGTTTTCGGCAGGGGCTGCGTATGAAATTTTAATTTTTATCATCAAATATCTCGAAAACTTTGACTCGTGAGAAAAAATTAGACGATATAAAAAATGTTTATTTTGACTAGATCTACAACTTTTTGGAAATTATTTTTTTTACTTTTAAAGGGTTCTCGAGATGAACATATAAAACCATGATTTTTATGGGGTTCCTATAGTTTTTACCATGAAAATCTAATTTGCGCCTATTTTCATTAGGATTTTTGTAATTAGCATCTGAATATACATTAGCATACGGATTTTCAAAAAAATCGGAGGTAAGGGATATTCGGAACTTTATCTTTGTGTAATGATGAGTTCAATCTTTATTCGGAATTTATCTTGTTTCACGAAGATCGATCATAGAGTAGAATTCAGGGAAATAATGGCAAAGATGTGTTGACAATTTAGCGAAATACTATTACGACGTATTTTGAAACTAGCCAAGCAACTTTAAAACATTTTGATTATTTCCAGAGTTATAACAATTTTTCAAAATCATCCATATTTAATGTTTTTCGCAATATCTTTCTAATAAATTGATATTTTGCCTTTAACATGGACTTACTAGACGCAGAAAGTAATAAATAATTAATGATATATAATGATAATTAAAAACATTCATAATATTATTGGTATTTGATATATTAAATTAATCGTTCTGAGGAAAAAAATTACATGTTTATGTTATATTGTATTATTTCAGGCTAAATGGATGGACGAGGTAACAAGAAAAAATGCTTTAAACAGACTTGCATCTATGAAAAATTACATTGGGTATCCCAATGAATTTTTCGATGACGAGACTCTTAACGACTTTTTCAAGAAGTTGGAAACAACTCCGAATGATTTCTTTCAAGCAGCATCAAACATATCCGTTTTTAGTTATAACTATGTTTTTAATCAATTTAGGCAGCTTGTAGACGGATCACACTGGACCCGTCACGGTGAATCTTACAGTGTAGACCCTGTCTTTCATTGGCAGGGAAACGGCCCTGGCAAGTCTATTTGATTGATATGCAGCTTCTTAAGAGATAGTAAACGATTTTTGGGTCAACAAGAGAAATCTACAACCTCCGGAATTTTGTTTGTATTCGTACTGCTTTAAGTAATAGGTAATCACCAAACTCGTAAAATCCTAGGGTCATAAAATGTGCTTTCCAGCAATTGTCGAGAAAATCGGCTTTGACAAATTTCACGTACATTACGTGGACCGCAATGCGAGTCTTTCAACTACATTTTCAGTTGAAAAGTTCTTGCGCTAAACATTTTTCAGGGAATACTTTTTTTATTTTCAAGTATTTAAGAAACAAAACATTTCAAATTAGAGACTGAGTAAGAAAGTATTATAAAATAATTTGATAAATTGATAGCTTGCGTTTTGTGTGGGTTTTTATGCAGCAGAGAATGCTTTTTTGTCCTAAATGTTATTAAAGCGCTTTTGCACTTGAATGCTGTCCAACTTAATACTAAAAAACTAAACCAAACAAACAAAAACTAAAAAAAGTCTGTGTCTGGTTAATCCGGACAATCGAAGAAGTTGGAAAAGGGGATGGACTAGTGCCGAAAATTGTGCACGACAAGCCAAGTTAATGGAAAACATTGGCTCGATTGCTTCTGCAGGCATTTCCGCCAACTTCGCATCGTGTTCCATGGAACGTGTCTGGATTTTTTAAAGCCATTTTTCTCAAGAATTGCCGGAAAAGTGTATCTTATTACCTTAGCATATAAAAGTTTGGTAATTATCAATTACTGAAAGGAGTATAAATAAAAAAAATCCGAAGGGTGTAGGTTCCCCCCGTAAAGATCCAAGATACAGAAAATTAATATTTGAGTTTTTATTGTAGATAAATTATTTGTTATTATTATTATTTGGTAGAAAATTCAGAACTTCCATTTGTTCATATATTTAATATGAATTACAATTTTTAGATATTCCTGCTGGAATTCTACAGGATCTTCTCTTCAACAAGGATGCGTTAAGATACATGAACTACGCTGGCATTGGTTCTTTTAGTATAGGGCAACTAATGACGAACCTTTTTTATGATGTTGATGCTTATATGACTCCAGAAACGAAAAAAACATATCTCTTGAATGCTGATTGCATTACTAAGCAGTACGGAAGTTATACTGTTGAAGAAGTAGGCCTTAAGGTATGTACATGTACACAGAAAAAAACTAGGGTCTCAGTTTTTTCATCTTTTTTCACACAAACTCATTTTCAGCATCTGCTATGTTTGATTTTTCGCCGTCACGATGATTGATTAAACTAAAGAAACAAACAATTAGATTGCTTTTAGTGTTCGCATCGCCTAAATAGGACCAGTTTTGTGGCTATATTATATTGGAGCAAGTTGGTCACCGTGTTTTTGGTTCAAAATGGAACTTATTCTCTGTGTGGGATTTTTTTTTTTTAATATTGTTGAATAGATTCATCTTCAGAAAAACTTTCTTATTCCGTCTTTCTCATACATTTCTAGCGTTTCTGAAGTAGGGAATCATGACATAAATATGAATACTCCTTCATTTGAACTTGTAAATAGCAATTCTAGTTACACTAGACGAATAGTTAAATGAGAATGAAAAATATTTAAAAATTTCCAGTTGAATGGTGCCTTAACACAAAAATACAACATTAATGACAACGCAGGCTTAAAAGTAGCATTTCGAGCCTATCAAGAGTGGGCGAAAGGAAACGCAGCCGAACCCAAATTGCCTGGATTAACAAATTATTCAATATCACAGCTTTTCTGGATTCTTGCTGCTATCCAAGAATGTGAAAAATACACACTAGAATTTTTGAAAGAAATCGTTGAGACAAGCCCTTTCAGTCCATCAGGACTAAGAATCACAGGTGCATTCTCTAACAGGCCAGAATTTGCAATGGACTTTAATTGTCCACCTGGTTCCAAAATGAATCCAGCCAATAAGTGTTCCGTATGGTAAACCATTTCTCGGAATAAATATTTCACTGTCGAATGACTTTTGAAATGTACTAGTTTTAATATACTAATATTGTGGATTTGAAGTTTAAAAAAAAAAATTATCTTCGTACACACTCCCAATTAACTATGTTGGGAATTTATAGCATTTTCTTAAATTTGTTAACTCATAACGAATAAACTAATAAAATGATAATGTATATCAATTAAGATTAAGGAAAATAACAGTTGTCGGCACCAATAACCGCGAACTGTGACCTTGGTTAGTTGTACCCAAATTAAATTTCGAGGACACACTCTATGTAATGACTTAATCTCAGGTTTATCTATAATCTGCACGAGAAAAAAAGTTAATTTCTGCGTCAGTTGAATGTTTTAAATAAAAACAATAGCTATTCTCATGTAGGCTTCGGAAAGATTTGTTTCTCAACTATGTAACCATCATTTCTGAAAAATGTATTATCATCAAATATGTTGCAATAAAGGAAAATTATTCACCTATATTCATCACGAATTTTTATATGAGTACACACAATTTTGCAGGAGCAAAGTGTAAAATTTTCGATACTGTGAATACAAAACCAATGGTCAGCAATGTGTGTTTAACTCCTTAATGCAAAAATGCTAGTACATATTCAAATTCAAGTTCAAATAAAATAATTTGTTTCTTTTATAGTGATACTCCTACGCTTCAGCAAACTCATAAGTCGCATCCCTCCTAGTGAAAACAATTCTTCTAACAGAAAAATCAGTGAATATTATTTCACCCCAATGTCATTATCGTTCCTAATGTGTCAATTGTTTGAAAATTATCTCATCTTCACACACGGAGAAAACTAGATATTCAAAAGCACATAATGAAAATGAGAATAGTCATTTGTAATATCAAGATATTGTCGCGTATGATCCAAAAATATTTTTTCAATATTTGAGATATTGCCGGGCAACATCTTCCGATATTAGATTCCTAGGATCTGAGATATTCAACTGCAATATCTGGATAGTAAATTCGTAGAGGGCGCGTGCATAAACAAAGGACGTGGCGGGCAGTGGCGTCTTATGAGTTAGCCGTCAGGTTTGGTTTACGTTTCGCATTTCGAGTAAATAATCGAATAGTGTAACGATGAGCAGATCACTTCAAAGCCTTTTAGTATTCTCTGACTTGGGAAGTCAGTTTGGACATAATTTACTTTTGCGAGACTTTGCTTGTATTAACGGAAAGGAGACTAATGCTTTATACAAGCAGTGTGGCAAACCTTATCAAGTGCTATCTTACAGAGTGGATATCAGTTGCACTATCTTACAATATAATAAATAATATTTCAACTTTGTTAGATGCTTATTCAGAACCATGTATCGCATCTAAGGGTCACAAGAATATTCATTTACCATTTAGAGAACTCCATTTCTCTGCTTTCAAGTAATATTAGGTAAAATTTACGGTACGTTTCTTTGAGCCATGGTATCGCGTCATCCAATTACGAAAAAGTGAAAAACTTTTACTTCAAGTTATGGGCTCCCAAAGTTGATCATTGTTGACCTATTTTTAAGGGCAAATACCTCGTGTTTGGTTTTTTCAAAATACTTCATTTCTGTGTAAAGCTACGTTGATAATGCTAATGAAAAAGTTGTAGTGCAGAAATATATACACTCCATATATGCATATATGCATCTGCAGTTCACTAGAAATACGCTTTTTCTCATTTTTCGTTGAAAAACAATTATTTTTAAACCAGTTTTTAAATAATATTTTTCACACTATCAACTGTATGCATATCTTATGTATTTTACTTGTGAAAATTACTTCCAGAATATTTATTTTCGAAATTATTGTATTTTTTAATGCTAAAAGTGGTAGAAATTGATAAAGAAATCATCGCAGAGTAAACAATTATTTTCACTTGTGGACAATAGAAGAATATGAAAACAAGTTAATTACATTAATTTTCATTCACATCAATCAAATTAAGTGCTCTACAATTTTTGTTCTAGCATTATTAACGTAACTTTACTCAGATACGAAGTATTTTGAAAAAACTGAACACGAGACATTTTCCCTGAAAAATAGATCAAAAGTGGTCAACTTTGGGAGGCCATAACTTAGGACCTATTGGGGCTAGGTCATTGTTATTTTTCCTAATTTCTCGAAATTGCATCTAGGGATCGCGGGACCTTGTAGGTGGTGGGAGTGCTTACGGGTCTCATCGGACTATAGATCCGAATAGGTGAACCAGAAAGGCTGCATCGCGAGGTGTAGCTACTCTGGGGAACTCACGGACTCTAGTCAGTGGGACTTAAAATAAGGAGCGATCCTTCCAGGGGGGTAATGGCAAAGCCTCCTGGAATATCGAGGGCGCGAGTTCTCATGCTCCCAAAATACGATAAGATTGCCGAGTCAAGGGCTAAATGGTACCAGGGTTAACAACCCCGGTAGTGGGCTAGAGAGTCTTTGATGAGGAGTCTCTCTCGGACCACAAATATATCGTGTTTCGATTAACCCTAGGAAAACCGGTGGTTTTCAAGATCAGAAACCCCAGAAATACACTTTGGTACTCATATAAAGAGGACTTAAAGGGAGGCTTGCGGAATTCGCCACAAGCTATGGTACCATTGATGAGTTACAGCATGCCGCGGATTTTCTACGAAGGACTCTGACTACATCATATGAAAACAATTGCCCTGCAAGCACAATTAAGTCTATGAAGGGAGCAGAATGGTGGAATATCCACCTGGAGAGACTCCGTACAAAGACAAGAATATTGTGCAATAAGGCAAATAGAACTAAATTGCCTTCAGACTGAGACATCTATAAGACGGCCTAGTATGAATACAATACCAGTATCAGAAAGTATAAACAGGAGGATTATAAGGGCTTCTGCGAGGAATCAAAAGACATCCTGGAAACAGCGAGGCTCCACAAGATCCTGGCGAAAAAATCGGAAGCTCGCCTCGGACTCATAAAGCTCGATAATGTTGAGTTTGCCAAAGACGAAGAAGCAACGTTGAATCACCTGATGGAAGTTCACTTCCCGGGTTTCCAGCGAATCTGAACCGCCCAAGAGGAGAAAGGCTGGGGCCAAGAGGAGGAGAGGGCCGACTGGAATTTCGCCGCTAACGTCGTTGTTTACAAAAAGGTGTAATGGGCCGTAGGGTCCTTCTGTCCCTTTATATCACCAGGGGCGGATGACATTTATTCAGCGCTTTTACAAAAAGGCATGGACGAAATTATTTCGGGCAAGTATAGCCCTTAAACACGTGCCATGGCATAAAAGGATGGCCTTCATTCCCAAACCTGGGAGGGAGGGTTACTCTGCTGCAAAAGATTTCCGACCAATAAGCCTAACGTCTTTTATTCTGAAGACGTTGGAGAAGCTGATCGAGAGATACACTGGGGATGAGGTGCTCTTGGCCTCCCCGTTGCATAGAGGGCAGCATGCTTTTGAGACAGGCTGCTTGGTAGAAACTGCGCTTTATGCTGTTGTGGCAAAATTGGAGCAGAAGTTGGAACAAAAGAGGTATGTTGTGGGCAGTTTCTTGGATATAAAGGGTGCTCTTAGCAATACTTCTCCAGAAGTAATCTGTCGAGGGGCTTTGAGATGTGCCGTGTCGGACCAGCTAGTATGCTGGATAGGAAGCATGCAACGACGAAGGAGACTAGAAACCAGATGGAGTGAATTTCTAGTAAGGGCAATAGCTCCACGTGGTTGCCCGCAGGAGGGTATCCTGTCGCCCCTCCTGTGGTGCATTGTAGTGGAAGGCCTGCTTCAAAGGCTAAATAAAGAGGGGTATAATACTCAGGGCTATGCGGATAACTTTGTAATCCTAATCACGAAGACTCATTTGGAAACGTTAATGGGTCTTACGAGGTCAGCTCTGCGCTTCGTAGAGCTCTGGAGCGATAGCTCAGGGCTCTCGGTTATTCCGAAAAAGACCAACCTGGTAATTTTCACGAGAAATTATAAAGTGCTGAAATTTGACAGTCCCGTGTTCTGTGGTGGAAAGCTGACGTTTTCAGATTCTGTAAAATATCTGGGAGTCATCCTAGATAGCAAGCTGAACTGGGTAAAGCAGCTAAAGACCCAACGCCTTTGGGTTAACGTAAAGTCTAGGGCCCAAAATACTTTCATGGCTCTATTCCGCTGTCTAAAACCAAGGCTTCTACATAAGACCGTGGTCTGGTGACCACGGGAAGAACTTGAAACAATGCAGGAGAGGCTGCGAAGATTACAAACGCTAGCATTTAAGGGTTTGCCTGGAGGAATGAGGACTACCCTCACAGCGCCGATAGGATTCATGCTCTGTGAAGAACCCCTACATTTTGCGGTAACTGTTAGAGCGGCACACACGATGGGCCACCTGGCAAGTGTAAATAGATGGACTCGGGGGACTAGACTATCGGGGGATAATACACAAAGATTATGAGTCGAATGCAAAGGGAATGTTTTTATTCTATGTAATATTTACATCCCGGAAAACGTAAGATCATGTCCACATCATTTAAGTGATGAAGGTTTAATTCTGCAGCCACTTTTACACCTGTAAAAGTGGCTGGAATGTAAACCCTGGCTTACATTTCATTAACAGGCCATACTTAATTAGACGCCCACTGCTGCAAACATTTTTGCAAGGGCTTCGTAACGTAGCTTTAAATCAGACTAGACTTGCTGACGAAAATAGCCTATCTGATATTGAATTTAAATGTCTTTGTCCTGTAACCAAAGAACAGTTCCAAGAATTGCACACTTTTTGTGATAGAATACCCTGTGAAGTTGGTTACAAGTATGTGGAAAAGAGAGATTTGCTGATGTTTTTATGTAAACTGCATCGAGGACTATCCGATACTTTTCTCAAGGTCGTGTTCCAATATTCAAGTGGACAGTCAGTGAGTGGATTCATCGCCACGGTCAGACAATCATTAGTGCAACGCTTCGTATCTAACAGCATCGCGAGGGAAGATTATATTGCCAGGCATGTTACTGATTTCGCCAATCAATTATATAATCCGGAACCACAAAATCATCAAGTTATCGCGTGTATTGATGGATCATACTTTTACACTCGCAAGAGCAGTAACTTCAGGCCTCTGCTACGTTTCTGACAGTTGCAATAATGATGCTGCTATATTACAACATGAATTCGCAATAGACGTTGACAAAATGAGAAGGAGGTTCCAAGAAGACGATATTGTCATTGTTGATAGGGGATACCACGATGCCACTAATCTTCTGGCGCGTTTGAGTATTACGTGAAAAATGTCGGCTCTTCTTCCGCCACATCAGCATCAACTTACAACAGAAGATGCTAACGAATCGCGTCTAGTGACAAAGTCTAGGTGGATCGTTGTGGATAGGAACGGACACATCAAATCGATTTTCTAATTCTCTCAGCAAGTAATACAGATACAAAACCTTCCTAACCTAGGCGATTTTTGTCGGATAGCTGCAGCTATAATTAACAGATACCATTCTTCAATTAGAATGGAAGGTGCTGATGCTGGGATGGCCAATGAATTTAAGGAACTGAACGTCGTACAAGCACTGGTTGAGGCATAAAACCTCATGACAAGAAACGCCCAACGATGGATTCAATTGGATATATATACCATTAAACGGGCAAATTATGATGCGGGCAAATTATTAGATTTTCCAGTCCTGACACTTGGATTCTTAAAAAAACTCACAATTAGGGTTTATCAAGTTAAACTCGCACCTTCTTACGTGCAAGACAAACTGCAAAGAGATAATGACGAAGAATTCCACATTGAGATGCTACGAGGGGATAATCGAGTACCGCAGCCAGGATTTATAAGAATCAGAGTTTTTTCTCGATTTCAAAACGCGCCTAAGCATCAAATCTGGATTCCGTATAGACCGAACGGTGATAATGACATGGACGAAGGTATGGCTGACGATGAAGAACTTACTCCTATAGAAGGATACTATTGTACATGCCAGTCTGGTGCTCGAACGGTTGGAACTTGTGCACATATAAGCAGTGCATTATGGTTCTTGGGATATGCTTGCCATCAAGCAAGAATTTGTTATCCGCCACAAAAACTCATTCAGACCATAAATGACGCAGGAAATCGATTACAAGCAAGAGATATTCAGTTACCGAAAGTTGTTGATGCCTAGCTGCGTATCCTAATTTTATTGGCTAGATATTGAGAACATGTTGGTCAGGTCGTGAGTTCATTTGCTGGATATTGAATAAGTTTTGCTCATGTCTCGTCTTGATTAACCAGGTATTGCCTAATTCCACTTTGGGTCTTGCCTTCATTGGCTAGAATCGACAACATCCTGGTCATCTCTTGCCATTACTTCATGGATATCTGCTAAGTCCTTGACATGTCTTGCCTTAATTGGCTAGTTATTGATTTAATCCCGCTCATGTCTGGCCTTCATTAGCTAGATATTGACAACATTTTGGTCATATATTGCGTTTATTTTACTGAAGATTGACTACTCCCTGCACATATCTTGCCTTCATTGGCTAGATATTGACAACATCTTGTTCATATCTTGTCTTCAGTTGCTGGATATTAACTAACTCTTGCTCATGACACGCCTTTATCATCTGGATATCGACTAAATCTCGCTCATATCTTGATTTATTTTCTGGATATTGACTAAGTCCTGCTCGTGTCTTGTCTGCATTGCCTGTATGTTGACTAAGCTTTGCTCTTGTCTTGCTTTGATGGGGTGGAATCGATAATATCCTGGTTATATCTTGCCTGTATTGACTGGTTATTGTCTAAGTCCTGCACATATCTTGCTTTAATTAGCTAGATATTGACAATATCTTTCTTATGACTTGCCTTCATTAGCTTGATATTGACTAAGTCATGCTCATATCTTGCCTTTGAGGGCTCTATATTGATTTCCTCTTCGTATCTCTTCTTTATTGGCTGAACATTAGAAATAAGTGACAAGCTCACATGGAATGACCTTGAAAAATGACCTGTGTCTTATTGTCATGACCTCCTTCGCATTTCCTCATCAGAGCCCAATAACTTTCATAGGGAACATTTTTCTCTGAGACTTGCAGTTTTCAAGATATTTGCTAATGTTTATTAAAATGGTTGCATGTTTAACCCTCTATAGCTCGAAAACTGTAATTTTTCGGACTTTGTGCCTACTAGCAATTTTGATCGAGACGTACATTTTGTGCACATTCAAATTCATCGATATACTAGATTTCAAGAATATATAAAAAATCTATGAACTGGCGTATACACAATTCCAAATCTCTACCGAAGTCGTGAGTCTGATAATGCTAAAAATTGCTACGTCAGAGTTATGAGTATCTTTACGATAAAATTTAGTGTAAAATAAAACTATATACCTCTAAAATATTCATGTGTACTTGAAAATGCTTCTTTTTTCGATGTTATTGAAAAGTTTCAGTAATCTTTTCACAGTACAGACATATGTAATTCGGTTTTTCACTAAAAAAACTAGTGGCCTACCGGAAGAAGATTGAAAAATTAAAAAGTTGCCTACTCTGCAATATTAAAAATTGAAGTCAGTTTAACCTTATAGGGAAAACCACCCTACAGTAGATGAAACGCATGCAGCAGGTATTTCATAATAAAAAACACTAATGTTTACCGGGGCTTTCCAGAAAATATGAATTTTCGGTACAATTAATTCTGAAATACGACCTTGGGACATCCGCAATGTCATTTTCAAGGCTAAAACTTGAAGAACGCAGTTTTTTGAAAATGACATTCGCGGCTATTTCCATGCAGATATTCCTAATCAGTTTATCAAAATAGAGTAATATACAAAGTTTTAAGAATATAAAAAATCTATGAACTTCTTTGAAAAAAATTTTCAATGTCGACCGAAATTGTGAATTTGATAAAATTAAAATTTGCTTAGTTGGAGTTATGTGAATAGTTCTGATGAAATTTTGTATGCAATAGGATTTATAGGGAAAAACGGGGCTATTTGGGACACTTTTTTCATTATTGAATATTGCGAATGCACAAAAATTCTTTTTTTTAAATTATGCAAACCTTTCAAAAGCTTGAACCCTCGCCTAAGACACGCTGTAAACAGATTCTATCTAACTGTGATGAAGTGTGGGGTGCGTGTAAAGAAGTCAATGCGTTTCATGTTTCTCTAATTGCCCCGGTACCGGGGTAATTAATGACTGACACTAGAGCTATTCCAGACATATCGTGCGAAAGCAAGTAAAAAAATAAAGAAAAATTTAGCAGTATTTTTTTAAGGCTCTTTAATTGTTTATTTTCAATTAATGCAGTTTACATTTGTATACTTGTGAATTGAACATAATAATCCTAGCCGCTCGAGTCAATCGTGACCTGCTTTCGTATTTCCTTTGGCGTGAGTCCGTAATAAATATCCGAAGCCTTGAAAACGTAGTCCATGAATGAAAGTTATATAAAATTCGTTGATTTTTCAAGGATCACTTCAGATAGCCTGCTCTGAATTTTTTATGCGCGACAAGTGACAGCTGAAAGTGTGGTTTTTTTTATTTAAATTATTACCTTTTTATGTCCAGGCCGAGAAACAGAAAGATTTTCTGCCCTTAGATCCTCGTGCATTACAGCTTGGCAAAACCATTGGAGCGACGAACGACTCACTTCGTATTCCGCTGCAGCTTGTCTTATTGACATTTCCGAATTTTTCACAGCCCCTATTGCTAGCTATTTTCATAGCATCAGCTGACACAACGTACTTTTTTCTTTTGTAATTATACACCAAAGCTGTGAAAATGACGATTATTATTAATAAATATTATCCGTAAAAATCAACGTGTCCCGAATAGCCCCGGCCACTTGCGTCCCGAAAGGCCCCGGCGCGATTTTCGAACATTTACGCTTTATACCAATGAAACCTATAAAGGTAAATTTGATTGACACTATAAATTGAATTTCCTACCCAAAACGAAACGAAAAAATTTACCTTTTATGATTTTGATCACTTTTTGTTGATCGCCAATTGATACGTCAGCCAAACTCCGTTGGTAAAAAGGTAACATAGAGACGCAACCTACATTATCTGCAGTGGAAATTCGAACGTATTGATTCTAAGTTTTCCACAATGTCATTGTGACACAGTACCTTCCGGTTCTATTCTGAAGAAAGGAGATGTCTCTCACCTGAAAAGAAAATTTTAAATACGTAAGGGTGCGTGCTCTTCAATATTTCAAATCATAACGATTATACTGATAAAACTATAATTGACATCGGTTAGAGTTAAGGAAAATAACAATAAGAAAATATACTTCATGCTACATAATTTACTTACACTTTAAAATAATGAAAAAGTTTAATTCTCACATCAGGCAAGGGTTTTTAAATTATTTGGCAGTGTATAGTATTACGGAATTTTTTCGTAAGAATAACTGATCAAGTATAGCGCTAAGGCTAGTATTACAGAAACTTCCATAATCCGAACGAACTGGAAAATATTTATGCGTACAGAAAATTCCGTAATACGAGAGAGCACAAAATTATTTATATGTGTCCTCACTCACTGATAACAATATTGTTCTTCCGCTTATTGAAGCGAAAGACGAATTAATTCTGCTGAAATATATCCTTAACAATATAACGTTGCAATAATTATATTACTCCACTGTTGTTAAGAAAAAAATATGAAGGCAGTCAGCAACAAATTTTAAATGTAATAAATGTTCTATAATATTGCATATGTATAAAGTTTCTACCCTGTAGTTTACTTTTCAGAAACTGTTTTAAAGAGCAGAAACAGCTATTTTTCATGCTGAACTGCGAAAAAATATTTTTTTTAACTATTCATTTATCATTGTTGACAAATGTCTTATTGTGAAATGCGCTGTTTTTTTAGGTCGAACTCATACGTTAAATTTAGATTATTTATCTTGTCATCATGATTTTTCAGATTCTCTACACAAAGCTTTGTGCATAAAGAGGAGTTAGAGAAAAGGTAGACGTTAGTGGATAATTATTCAGAGTTCGTGAGAGCCATTAAATTGAATAAATATGATTAAATTGCGTATGCCGATATTCCTTTTTCTCTTTTATTTGTTGTTGTACGGAAGCGAAATTCTCGACGCTCAAAATACGAAACAAAATATTAGCAACGTATGTTCAACTCCCGAATGCCAATTTGCTTGTAAGTACAATTATTTTTTTAAATTTTTTTATCATGTAATTATTTCGCCTAGCAATAGTCAAAAGTTTAGATCTTTGTCAAAAAGATGACGATTTTTTACTCAAACATTGAACTATTACGATATGTGTAGGGTAAGTTCGGGAGATGGTCCACTTTTTTTTTAAATTGCTGCTGGTATACACCAAATCATTGACTTTTTGTCCAATTTTAAATTATAGCGAGGTAATATCTAATCAATGTGAACAAAAATAATTTTTCAACAAATTTATTATTTTTTAAAATAATATTCTCCCTATCTGATGGTAAAAAGTTGCGGGTTTTGCTGAAATTTTTAACAATTTGCCCATTTTTCACTTAAATTGACTTAATAATTAATTATTTATATATTCACTGAAAAGTAATCTTATAAAATTTATGTTTTGGTTTACTGACTTTTTGAAAATGTAAGATTATCAACTCATTAATTGAATAAAACTTTCTGATATCACAGGATTAAAAAAAATTATTTAACTACTTAAATCTAAATAGAAAATACTAAGTGAAAGGTTTGATATCGATTTCAGGACCCCTATTCCAAGTTCACTTTTCCATGGAACACTCCAGAATATTTTTTTGTTGAATTATTTATCACTTGATGCAATTTTAAGTAAATTACTATATTCTGATATACATTAGATTTGATTAACACAACATTTTGATTCTCATGAAGTCTATATTTTATATAAGAATGCAAACAGATTGTCCGAAATAATGTCTCAGTCTTCTTCAAACTGTGAGAAGAATGAAGCTCGCATTCGGATTAATTATCGAAGAAATTAAAAGAAAAGCATATTTTCGTTACAGTCCTCTCGAACAGAATTTTTTAGAATTTGTCCTGATCAAAGTTCACCTATAAAATGACAAAATGTTAATAACAAAATCAATAAAGTCAAGAAAGAAAATGTTCACAGAAAATTCACCGAGTTATAATAAAAAAAGTAAAAATTCGAATTTTGAATTGACAGGAAAACTACAAGATATTAATTTTTTGTTGCTCAGTTTGTAAAGCAAGACGGAACAGATTTTTATTGAAAAACTTAACCAGTTCCGCGAAAATATAATGAAGAAGTTTTATCTTACTGCTGAGTGGAGAATTTTTGACCTTGCCTATTCAGTGTTGATTAAAAATTTCGTTAGAAATTAATTTTGTATTAAAAATAAAAAAAGTCCCCCATTCATCACAGTTAAATAGAAGAAAAAAATGTTGATTCATATAAAAACTAAATTCGAAAAATTATACTATTTTAATATTTACAAAAAAAAGTTTTTTCGATACAATTTTTTTAGTAATTCCATGAGTAGATATATTTGAATTTCTGTATATTTTCCAAATAATAATCTTAGTGTTTACAAAAAATGGCATATGCTCTAATGCCGTCCTATATCTTCAATATCTTTATAAAATTTTCATGTTGTTCTAAGTTCTATATTCTATGATATGTATGAAACTTAAAAAAAAAACTTATTTATCTTTTTGGGGAATTATGTTCTAAAATCGTAGATTTTTTGCAAATCTCCTCATGGTCATTTTAAAGATGTCTCAAATGTCCAAATGTACTGCTGCTTTTATTCTTATTGGTGGATCTTAATCCATTCTCTTGGATTAACGTGAAATCAAAAAGCACAACATTCATGAATTCTCTCAAACTGTCTCAAAATGACTTGCTTGGTAATTCTACACAAGGAGGATCAATAATAAACAAAAGAATATTCAATAATTTCGATCACAGGTTTTTTTTTTTTGAATATCAAGTGATAAAGTTCAAGAGTTGCTCAATTATTGTCTCGTCGAGCATCATAGGAACAAATTATTTTTTAAATGTGGGCAATACATTCGGTTAACCTTTAAATTTTATTCTTTTAAACTTTATAGAAAAGTCTCATAAATTAAGATTATTATGATTATTCTCTCTAATTAGGGCTTGCAATTGATATTTCATTTTTCAGCTTCCATAATCTTGCACTATATGGACATCAACGCAGCGCCATGCGATGACTTTAACAAATTTGTCTGCGGTACTTTTTTAAAAAATACAACAATTCCAAAAGGTCAGTCTCGGGTCAACAGAAACAGTATCATTCATCAAAAAGTTCTGGAGCAAGTAAAAGTTAGCCTTGAAGAGAAAACTCAACCCAATGAACCACGATGGGCCACTCTCGCAAAAAACTATTACAAATCTTGCACGAACACAGGTGTGAATATTTTAAAATCTCGAAATTGATCATTACAAGAATTTTGTATACAAAAAAATAATTCTCCTTTTGTTTCTATAGCTGCGATCGAAAAATATGGTTTTAAAGGAATATTAGGTGATCTCAAAGAATTCGGTGGTTGGCCTGTCCTGGAAAACTCGTGGAATGAGACAAAATTTGAATGGAAACAGTCCACTTATACTGTGCAGAAATTGGGTTATGGGGCTAGTTACTTCTTCAATATAGAAGTTATAACTGACCCTTTAAATAGCAAAAAACGCATGCTTAAAGTGTGTATTTTCGCCTAAAGAAACAAATCAAAAATAGGATTATGATTTAATATATTTTAAGCAAGAAATTACGTTTTTCAGATAAATCAACCATTCCTCTCTATTGGTCGTGAATTTTTAGTAAAAGGGTTGAATGACACGATGGTCAATAAATACTTCGAGTATATGGTTGACATAGCTGTTCTTTTTGGTGCAAACAGAGATAAAGCTAAAAACGAATTGAAGGAATCTCTTAAATTCGAAATTAACCTAGCCAGTGTGAGTGCAAATTATGATATTCTTATACCATTGCTACTATCAACATTTTTCCAATGAAATCCTCGGCAAAGATAACGGTTAATCAATAAAATATTGTTTTTTTGGAATCTTCATTCTGAGCATATAGTGATATACTTTATTATATGATATAATTTTTTTAATGACATATATACTATGACAGAAAAAGCAACTAAATTTTAAGGCATTTTATTTATTTATATTTTGTAAAGAAAATTAATTTTAGCTACCCAAATATCTACACGTTTAATAAAATAACTTGAAATACTAGATCTCCAGAAGTGATGATGATAGAAGTAATCAAAATGCTCTCAATAATCGAATGACAGTGACAGATCTATCCAAAAAACATCCAAGTATTCCCTGGAAGGTATACTTCAACAAAGTGTACTCAGCTCTTAATTCCAGCATCGTAATTGGCGACAATGAACCAATAATAGTGGGAGTGCCCACTTTTTTTGAAAATTTCGAAAAACTGATAACGAATACAACAAAAAGGGCGCAGGCTAATTACCACTTATGGAAAGCAATTCAGGATGATTTAGATCTTTTAACTGAAGAAATTCGGAAACGCAAATTGAAGTTCACAAATATGCTGAACGGTGAAAATATAGTAGAAGATAGGCGGCAGGACTGCCTCGATCAGATACTTGCGACTCTCCTAAAATTGAGTGTTGGTGCTCTATATGTCAGGAAGCACTTCAGTCAAGCATCTCAGAAAAGTGCAGAAGATTTAGCAGTCGATATTGAAAAACAGTTCAAGAAAATTATACAAGAGGTAAGGTTTTTTTATGAACTATTTCAAACTCTATTCCTGAGGAAAAACTAGGATAAAAATTATTTTGGTCTGAAAATAATTAAATTCTTGGAAAGAGAAATTGATTAATAAATAATAAAAAGGGAAGGATCACCATTGACGGGATCAAACGGAATAAAAATATTGAAGATATTAGTATTTTGAATTAGTGATTATTTACTATAGTGGCCTAAATGAAAAGAAATTTTTTTAATTTGAAAAGGAGTTCATGGTGTCAGCATGATTTTTTATTTGAATATATAATTCAAGAATAAAAATAAAGTCACACATGTTTCATAGTTTGGTTGTAAAATTAGTTCTTATATGTTTCATATTCATCTCAAGATTACTTGTGAATTCTCAAAAAATGAAAGCATTTTTTTTCAAAATGCAGTATTTTCGGAACAAGGGTATGGTTTATGTTTTGGTTAAGCATTTTATTCGATTTGGAAATTATTGTTCTTTCAATTGATCGCAGAAAAATGTTGAAATATGTCCAAATAACTTCTGTTTTTTTATAATTATTCGAAAATGCATTAAAAAAAAACACTTTTTAAAATTTTTTTAAGCAGACTGTAATATGTACTGTAAATATATATCCTGAGTTAGTAAAGAATTTTTAAATATAATTGTCTTCAAATATAGATAAAAGCCTAAAGACCGTGTGATATAAATTTATCATTTTTGCTACAACTTTTCTATGTTGAAGTTGAGCTACGAAATTCGAGAAATTCTTGCCTCTTTTTAAACTTTTCACGGGGTACATTCTTTTCAAAAGGTAAAATATACCTCTATTAAAATTCATTTGACGCGGAATTCAATAAGCTTACTAGCGGTTTTTTAAAAAAAATTTCTAGTTTCTTCTTACACGAGTAATTACGTTTCAAGGTCAACAGTGATTTTTAATAGTACTTGCGCTGCTTGTACCGACAATTTAAGACTGTAGTGTATAAACAAATTTGTAGATAAAAGTTTACACATGTAGAGAAATTTCACGATAAACACGTCTAACTATGTAGGAACATCCTGCATGCTTTGCAATAAAAAAATATATTATAACGAAAAAAATTATCCGTTATATCCGACTATGACTTTTTTTTAAATTTGTTCACTAAAAAAGAGCAATTTTTTTGAATTACCCTAATCTGTGTTTACTATTTATTTTCATAATAATAAAATGCAAACTTTTTCCTCGTAGAGTTGCAAAAAATGAAAAAATTCTGCATTTAAAAAGCCCGAGCTAAACAAAAAATGTGAATTTTATAAAACGATATTGCAGAAAAGTTTCAAATTTTGACGTTTTCAAAAAGTTACTATAATTCTAGAAATGACTAAAATTCTTTAAAGTTCTTGGGCTCATTTTGAAAAAATGCCGTGGCAACGAGTACCGAGATTTACGTACAAATAGCTGGATTTTTTCGGTAAAAATAGAGCTGGAAAAGGGGATATTTTTTCCGAAATTTTGATGCAAATAGCCATATTTTCCGGTGCCCTACATTTATAATCCCTCTCTACATGTGTCATGGTTGGTCTTACTTTTGTTTCAGGCCAAATGGATGGACGAAAAAACAAGGGTAAATGCTTTGAATAGACTTGCAACTATGAACAATTACATTGGATGTCCCAAAGAATTTTTCGACGACAAGACTCTTAACGAATTCTTCAAGAAGGCGGAAGCAACCCCGAACAATTATTTTCGAGCAGCATCAACCATGTCAGTTTTCTTGTATGCCTATGTTTTCAATCAACTAAGGGAGCCTGTAAACATTTCACACTGGACCCTTCACGGTGAACCTACTGATGAAGGCATTTTCTTTTCTGCAGATGGAAATGGCATTGGCAAGTCTATTTTATTGACAGATTCTTACGAGACTATAAACGGGTTTCGGGTTAACAAGTTCGGGTTATAATCTTCAACATTCTTTTGGATTCATACTCTTTCCAGTAATAGTTAATCGCCAAGCTCGTAGAACCCTACAGTAATGAGATGCAATTATCAAAAAATCGGATTACAAAAATCCATGCACTTTACATGGGCTGCGATGCTAGTCTTCCAATTTGTGTTTAGCTCAGGAAGTAGTACTGCAATATGGTAAGCCTCAATAATTTTCAACCTGAAAGTTCTTGCACTCTACTTTTCATTATAGAATACATGTTTCCTTGGTTTAAAGTTATTTCATACTCTAAACGAAAATGTTTTAAACCCTTTACGAAATTAGTAAAATTTAATTCTTTGTTTCACATGTTTGAACTTATTGTATAGGAAGCGTGGTGGGGTATTTTACCTGCCTAGGCCGGTAAAGTTCACTTTGACGGTCGCGGGAAATGCGCGCGCATGCGGGTTTGTTACTTCCACCCATGCGCACTGTTCTGCGCGGTACTTGTTCCTTTGAAGTAGTCTCAAACCTGAGACGTAATTTCATGAGAAAACACGGAAACCATACTCTTGTTCAGCCCTCTCCGACTACTAAGAAATGTCGTTGTTGCTTAAGAGTTCCACTTGAAGGTTAAATTATTCCGTCGACCGATAGGCGGCGCTAGATGCGTAATGTCCCACAAAAATATTGAGTCTTATAGGGAAATTTATTAAAAATTAACAGTAATAATGTTCCCGATTAGTTCAGTTTACGAAATTAATACTGATAATTCTTTGACGTGTAGTTGATATTTAAAAAATGTTACATTTATTGAATTCTAAAAAAAAAATTATTACAAAAAAAATATGTTTTGAAAGTTCTATATTCTGCTGTATTCTATCGAATGCAGCGATATATATCACTCAAATTGTAGAACATATATTATTCTATAGAATAAAGCGATATATAGCACTTTTAATACATTTTTAAAAAAATACAATAATTTTCTTCGAATTTGATCAATTCAACATTTTTTAAATATCAATTACACACCAAAGAATGGCAGCTATTAATTTCGTGAACTGAAGTTCATCATTGTGGCGTTACATCTGATTGCTCCTTTCAGTCGACGATGGAATCGCTCTACAAGACCGTTGGGTAAAGCATGGTACGTGGTTGTCCTGAAGTGTTGAGTTCCGAACAATGTGTTCCATTGATTTATAAAGTGAGACTCGATGTGCCTTTATGTTCTCCACTGGGATTGCTTGCGACCAACGTGAGAACCTATCAACGCAGGTTAAGCAAAAGCTGAAACATTGTGACGTTGGTATTCGTCCAACTAGGTCAATGTGAATGTGCTCAGACATGGAAGATGATGAATAAACGTACCTACTGGCAATGATACATGCCTTGAGATTTTTGATCGTTGACAGCGGAGACAATGACAAGCCCATTTCCTGCAATCAGATTTTACTGATGGCTATACGTAAAGTTGAGTTATAATTCTGACTGTAGTATTGGTTAGAGGATGAGACAGCTGATGTAAGAAATTGAAAGCTGCCTGGCGGAATATTGCAGGAACGAAAGGTTAACCTGCAGTTTTCGAGACATCACAATAGAGAGCCACGTTGATTCAAGGAATTTGAACTTTTTGAAGGTCCACAGCCGAATCTGGTTGGAGAAATTCCTGGAGTTCTTAATCGCTGGTTTGAGCTTGAGCAAGAGCCTCGACGTTGATTGCGGTCGAAAATTCATTGATTTCCTGCTAACGTGTCGAATATCGGTTAAATGTTTTCCGATAAATTTTAAATAACGGAACTGTCGCGAAGAGCACTTGTCAGCTTTCTAATGAAACGAAAACGTGATAGGTTTTTGGTCCGTAAAAATAATGAATGATTGACCCTCTACTTTTTAGAGAAGAAACCTAGCGGTTGCCAAACGTTGTCAACCTTTCGTTCCAAAACGGCCTCGACAGCAAAGTCTGATGCCTCGCAGAAAATGGCAAGAGTTATACCAGGCGAAGGATGAGCGAATAGGACCGCCTGAGCTAGAACATCTTTGCATGCGTCAAAAGCTTGCAATGCAGAATCGGTCCATTTGATCAAAGCTTTACCTTTTAGGTTCCCCTGGAGAAGATCTTTTAAAGGAGCCTGGAGTTCGACTGCATTTGGAACAGCACGTCTGGAGAAATTAAACGCTCCGATGAAACCGTCCTTCTGCTGAAATGCTGAATCCAAGAAAACTTACCTGAGTTGCACCAAAACTGCAATTTTCTGGGCTGGAGAGAATACCGTAGGTCTTTAAACATTCAAAAACTAGGCGAAGATGCTCCTAGTGTTCCTCTTCCGTTGATGACGCTACCATTATGTCATCCATGTGAACGTATATAAACTATAGGCCTCGCAGTACCTCAATCATAAACCATCGACAGGTTTTCGCGACGGAAATTTGTTTATAGGTACGTGCAAGGTCAAGCATCGATAACATTTTCTTACCATACAAGGCTTGTGAAAAATCTTCCATGTGTGGTACTGATGTGTGGCAATGGTTCTGGCGTTCAGTCCTCGGTAGTCGCCACAATGTCTTCATTCGCCACCCTTTTTAGGAACCATGTGCAGAGGAGACGACCAGCTACTTCGTGATGGACGAGCAATTTCCATCTGTACCATGGTTTCGAACTTCTTTTTTGCTACCTTGTATTTTTGAGTATCTAAACGCCTGAATCTGCTAGATACTGGTGGTCTTTCTGTTGTCTTAATATGCTGCTCCGTTTGTGTTTTGGTTTCATACTTTGAGGTGTGCCAGATAGTTTGGTGATCTCTGCGAATTCTCATTAATGTTGGTGAAAAATAGAATCCCCACAGACTGCGCATATTTGCACTGATGCACCTTTCGCGAGTCGACCGTTGAAGGTGCGCAAGGTGAGGCCGTCCACCAAACCTCCATTATGAATGTCGACTAATAACTGGTAGGAATCGAGAAAATTCAGACCGATGTTTGGCTTAGAAACGTCAACAATAACAAAACGCCAAATAAAATCACGTCGATGACCGAGATTAATTTTCTCGCACCCGTATGTCGTGATAATAGAATCATTTGCTGCGTATGAATTGTAACGTGACTTAGAGCGTCGGCTTTAAATTTGTAAGCGCGGAAATCCAGAATGGTCTGCGTTAGTATCCCTGGTTGCCTCTATCAGTGCCGGCCTACTTTTTCCGATTTGTAAGTGCACGGTGTTGTAAACTTCTTAGAATCGCTACCGCAACGGGCGTAATATCAAAATAGTCCACCGTCGTAACGCCGGTCATGGCTTTCAGAGCATTGTCGGAAAAGCGAGCGGTTCCATCGACCTTGTGGATGGCTGCGATAACGGTCGCGGGCACTGAATTCCGCAAACTGTTTCACGGCCTTAGTGGCTTTGGCAATTTCAGTGCTAATAAGTGGTATTTCTTCAAACATAGATTGCATAGGCACTGTATTCGCAGACGTTTCAGACACGTGTCCGCGCGGATTGGAATTGGCGATGGCATCTAGCAGGTCAGCAAAAGCATCTTGGCCTTTTTGTTGCTGAGATGCGAGAATGGCTTATGTAAACGCAGGCAAACGAGCAAGCCACAAGGGACGAAGTACGTCATCAGGTATCACGGTACTTGCTAAACCTCTAAGATGCCTTAAAAACTGCGACAGCTTCCGGTCTCCGATTTCCTCGTACTTGAGGAATTGTCGCGTTTTCTGAACTGGCGATGAACTTGAACGCCGAATAAATTCCGATTTCAACTTTTCGTACTTCTCCTCTGCT
Source organism: Andricus curvator (assembly GCA_932195095.1). NCBI lineage: Eukaryota > Metazoa > Arthropoda > Insecta > Hymenoptera > Cynipidae > Andricus > Andricus curvator. Next base: position 3,951 of record CAKNYM010002390.1, on the reverse strand, counting down.
GGAAGATTCATGTCAAGCACTTCTGCCCAATACTTAGAGTCTAAAGAACTCTTTACGTAATTATTTTTGGTATCATCCGACATAATACCAGCAATCGCGAACTGAGTGTCAACGTTTATCAACCACATTTGTGGATCAGCATTCGGGTACATCGAAAAACACCTTTTTTCGAAATTGATATCAGCTCGAGTAAAAAAATATCCTCTCCGGTAACACTATTAACTGTACCTATTACCATTAGATGTGGACCCCTCTGGTCAGTAATGAAAGCGCGTTCCCTTGAAGGGATTTTTCACTCAGGAGGACACCTGCTGAATAGTGTGTTAGAAAGGTCACACCGGAATGGTTCAACTTCAAATATAATATTTGCTTTAGAGAGAAATTCATGTTTCCGTTTGAGAAAGGCAGTAGATTTCATTCTTGAACGTGAGCAAGCATTTATGACGCGGTGTGATTCATTCAACTTCTTAATTTTGTCCTGATTGGATTTTACTAGCATTGTGGGAATTGATGGGATCACCACTCTGAAATACGGTTTCGGTTGAATAAAATGAAAATCCTGAATTTAAAATATTAATTTAGCTTTATTGCAAGAGAATGAAGAGCGAAGGCTTCAGCGTCTTGACCGGTCAAAGAGCAGTGAGGAACTGCCTTTCGATGAGAAATATCGATACGAGCTTCGACCGCCAAACTCTGATATCATTGCTTTCACTTTCCGAGGTGTCGTTGATATGTCAGAGAGAATATTAATGCACATAGCACATAGCTCAATCAAATTACAAAACAGGATATTTTGTATAAAGGAACTTTTTTCAGAGTTAAAATGCCAAATTGTTAAAAGTAAATATTTTGGCTTGATTCAAATAAATTTATTAGTCGATTACGGTGAAAAAAAAATAAAATGAAAAACCTGAAAATCGAGTCAGGACTTCACGGTTACAAATTCGAAGCGCTATTGCCTGACTGACCGCGATTTGAAAGACTCTCGCATTAGTGTCCATGTAACGGGTGTGAATTTTTTAAAGCCATTTTTCGCGTGAATTGCTGAAAAGCGCATCCCGTGCGGAAAAATTTCATGGCAGTCTTGAATCATGCTAAAGCCATGAGAGCTTTTCTCAAGCCTGTCTATTCACGCAATACTACAATGGCGCTTTCTAGTTTTGCTACGTGTTTGATTCAAACCTTTCTGCTATCGCATCCCAGTCTGGGCGCTATCTAGAAGTTAGTTACGAATTTTAATATATGAAGACTGTCCAGATTTTAGCTAGTTTCTAGACAGAATCACGGTTTGGACTTAAACAAAAATTACAGAAGTGAATGTGGAAAATAGTAATTTTGGAATAATAGATTTAGGAAATAACAATACATAATTGCATTAATGCTCAAGTAATAATTAGATGTACACTATTACATATTTGAGATAATAAAAAATAATTATTGAAGGTGATTGAAATCTTCACATACGAACTTTATTCTCAACAACGATTTTTTAAAGAATGTATAATGTATTATATATATAAAATTCCAGAAAAACAAATTTCAAAATAAATGATTTATTTTAATCACTTATTGATTGCGTAACTGATAGTTAAGCCTAACTTATTAATTATTATAATAATAATTAATAACTATTTCGTAGCCTAATCGCAAGTATAACCATACAAACTTGATTATTTTAAATGATTTATTCACACATTTAGCAGTTTCAATGTTTTAAAATTCTTCATGTCTTATTGAAGTAAATATTACGATGTAATGAATTGAAATTCATGCCAGTGAAAAAACAATTAACTTCTAGATGGCTGAGTTTGTTAAGGCGATGGGACAAAGTTACAGCAACATAATATGAAGTTACACCAAAATTTTGACACCCGATGTATGTAGAAGTTTTGCGGAAACTCATTTTTTCATTTTTTATGTCCAAAAAAATTTTTTTATATTTTTAATTAACTGCAAAATCTATATATTACGCTTTCATGCAATAAAAAAGAATTCTATTATTTAATTATAAATTATTTCTTATCGAAATAGCCTTTCTGTCTAGAAACTAGTCGATCCGAGCGTTACATCCCAGTCTAGCCACTGGACAGTAGGCCTGCGGCGCGCCAGTGTCGACTCAAGGCAGACTGGACAGAAACAGTACAGGGCCACGAAACTACCCACGCGGGATATTATTAGCTTAGCTGCTCAGCATAAAGAAGTTTGGTGATTATCTATTACTGGATGGAGTATAAATCCAAAATATATTTCGAAGCGTGTATGTAATTTCCCCTTGTATGGTTCCAAGATTTATAAAATTGATTTTTGAGCCTTTATTGTAGAGAAGTTTTTTGTTGCAATTATTATGAGGTAAAAAATTCATGAATTTCATTTGTTTATATATGTTACGGCAGTGGTAGGAAGAAAGTCTGGTGATGCGTGGTGGAATGATGAAATTCAAGGAGCCCAGAAAGAAAAGAAAGAAGCGCACCAGAGAACTTTAAACATGACAGGTCTTAGCGATGAGGAGAGAAATATACTCGGAAATGATTACAAAGACAAAAAGAGGAAAGTTAAACGACTAGTCAAGGAGAGTAAAGAAAAAATCAGAACAGAAGAGAACAAAATACAAAACTACTTTGAAGGAATTATGAAACTATTATATAAACAGTTGAAGGAAAGTAAAAGTACAGAGTTTGCCAGCATGAGAAACAGCAAAGGTGAAATACTATATGATATAGAAGAAATAGTAGACGCTTTAAAAAACTCTTTTAAAGAATTATTAGAAGTGAAGATATAGGACAACAAAACTGCGATATAGAACATAATGCATTAGAAAACCCAATTGAAAAAGTCTGTGTCACTGAGGACAGAGACATAATTAAGAACTTGAGAAACGGTAAGGCTGCTGGTATAGACAGTATCAGCGCTGAAATGCTTAAATACGGTGGCGAGTACATACCTCACAGGTTGTGCGAATTGATAAATTTATGTATCGAGACGGGGAAAGTCCCAGACGATTGGAAAAAAGCGATTATCGTACCAATATACAAAAGAAAGGGAGATAAAAGGAACTGCAGTAATTACAGAGGTATCAGCCTACTAAGTACCGTATGTAAAATGTACTCAAAAATGCTTATTCGTAGGGTAATGGAAATCACAGAAAAAAAGATATGGGAAGTCCAAAGTGGATTTATGCCAGGAAGATCATGTACAGATCAGATATTTAGCCTAAGACAGATCACAGAAAAAAGCTTGAGAGTAGGAAAGAAAGTTTTCTAAGCATTTATTGTCCTAGAAAAAGCATTTGACAAAGTAAATAGAAATAAACTTTGAGAAGTTTTTGAAGAGTACGGAGTAAATGGAAAGCTCCTACAAGCAATAAAAACAATATATACAGGTAGTTAAGCAAGTGTAAGGGTAAATAGGAAACTGAGTGACTGGTTCGATATTATGCAAGGCGTGAAACAAGGATGCGTTATGTCCTCGTGGCTATTTATTATATTCATGGATAAGTGTCTAAGAACTGCCCTCTTTGATGAAGAAGGCGTAGATCTCGAAGCAGTCAAGGTACGCGGGTTAATTTCGCAGATGACAAGATTGTTATGGCAGAATCAATCGAGGACTTGCAATGAATATTGAATAAACTTAATACAAGCATGAAGAACATGGACCTCAAAATTAACGTAAATAAAACAAAAATCATAGTGTTTGAGGGAAAAAGTGAGAAAACAATATGCAACATTGTCCTAAATGATGAGAGATTAGAACAAGTTGCCAAGTACGTATATCTAGGTAGTATATTCACTAGCGATGGAAAAATAGATGGGGAGTTAGATAGGCGCATAAATAAGGGTAAGCAGGTTCTCGGTAGAGCAGGGTCCATCCTAACAAATAAAAACATATCAAAAAGAGCTAAAATGGTCATACATAATTCTATATTCGTACCGACTGTACTATACGGTAGCGAGA
>CAKNYM010002363.1:0-11408 GCA_932195095.1 Andricus curvator | reverse complement strand
CAAAATAACGTAAAAAATAATAATCTATATATATAGTATATATATCTTTATATATACATTATTATTTTTTACGTTTAAGGCCACGCTTGAGAAGTTTTTCCCAAAAATGAAATTTTTCAGTTTCAAAGCTATTTTTGCGATTAATAGGAAAACTACGCGTTCTATCGCAAAATAACGTAAAAAATAATAATTTATATATAGTATATTTATCTATATATTACTCTAAAATGAAGAAAAATTAAGCAAAAGCGGCCTACTGGAGTTTCCCTGATTTCATCTGGGGTCAATGCGGTAATCGTGGAGCTTTCCATGTTTATTCTTGTCGGTTTTCGATCCTGAGTGCGAGTATTATGTGATATATCCTAACAAAACAATTACTACTCTCCAATATTGCAAGGCCGCCACCATCGGACGTTGATAATACAATTTGTTCTTGGATTAACATGGGGTCATAGATATTAGGTCTTGAGAGTAATCGAATTGACTTATCTGCAGGAAAAGTGTATCTTCGTAGTTCTAATAGCCGGTGCTGATTCTTATAGGGATTAAGCCGAATAAATTGAAGTTGGTCAAGTTTATACTCAAGTCCGTCAAAAGAAGCAATACTGGTAGATGGAGCCATGCACCTGGCAGGAGGAGACCTGGACCTGACACGAAGAGAAGGTTCGGCAGGAAAAGAAGACCTGTCCGGAGAATAAGGTCTGCCTGAAGTGAGAGACCTGTCAGCAGAAAGATGTCTGTCCCCGTGTAAAAACGTGCCTAACCCTACTTGTGATGTACTTGTGATGTTTATGGAAAATAATCTTTTATCTTTTCAAAAATACCATTAATAATGACAATATACCCTAAACTGAACCTTCGTAAAAAGTGACATAGCTCATTTCCTTTTTTGGGACATATTTTCTATAAAAACAAATATTTTTTTAACGCAGCTTGGCTCATTCTACTCTACGATACGTGTAGGGCCATGAAAAAATTATTCAACAAATTTAATAGCAGTCTAATAGTTTTTCACATAATAATCCGATTCACGAGGCCATTATGGGATAGTTTTTATGTCTACATGAATCCAACAACAAATTTTTTTGTATTTGAATCGTCCTAGAAAACTTCATAAAGATGTCCACACTACTTCTAAATGGTTTAAAAAATATCCGATAGAGACTCAGATTTTCATCGAAGCACCATTCGAAAAAATCGCTTTATTTTTTCCAAAGCAGGCTCACTTGAGATAATAAAATTTCGTTCCTTAATTGGACTGATTTATGAAATACAAATATGAGTATCTCAGAAGTACAAGCTCGGCACCTATACTCTTTGAGATCACGATTAAGATACCATGTTAATGAAACATCAGAATATTCGTTGCATACATAGCGTGAACCCAATTCGTAACTAACGCATTAATCAGTGTTTCCCCCAATTGATAAAAATGAAGATCGCTTATATTCTGGTCCTCACCTTCACGGTTATCCTGAATTCTACTGGTGAATAAAATACTATAATGAATGTATTGTTCGATATAATCCTCATTCTATCTCATTGCTAATTTTTCCAAACTCTCTTTTAGTTTGTCCGAAATGAATACGAATTTATTTGGAGGAATCCAAAATGTGTGTGAAAATATCCGCATGGAACTACACGTGGTAATTCGGGTGATATTTTGGAACAGTGTGCGTGAAAATCCACGTAGAACTCTAAAAATAATGTTCCAACTGTAAATTTCTCGTAAACCGCAAGAGATGGGCAACTATGGATGTCATTTTTGAGTTCTTGTTATCCTGCGTGCTTTAAAAACATTTCTCTTTCTTCAGTTGTAGTGGTGGTTTAATGATATTAAGTACACGGAAACCAAACTATGAAGTACCATCTGGTAATACACGTAGAATGCCACGTCGTATACCACGTGATGCTTCGGAGTTTTGTTCCTTGTTTCAAATCACCACTTCTGCAAATCTACAAACTTTTCAATTTAGATTATTGGCTCAATAGTCAAAAAAATTCTAATATACATCCTGACGAAAAATGAATATATAATATCCTGGCATAAATATGAATTTGATCTTATGCACCTTTACGCATGCGCAGTCGCATCAAACAGAAGAACTAATGATGGCTGACAAATTTTGTTAGCTGAAATAACATCCTCCATTTTTTTAAATTTAAAATTCGATTTTTTACCAACGTTCAAAGTTTCAAAAACGTGCTCCTCCAGCGAAATACTTTCTCGAAACTGAAAATCCAATTTTGATGCTTTATATTCGAAATTTTTTCAATTTTGAAGATTAGAATTGTGAACTTTACTTTTTATCTTCAAAATCACAAAAATTTAGGAATTTCTAGTTTTTAATACGTCTTTAAGACTAAATGGTTTTCAATTGTAGCTCTTCAAAATTGTAGAACTTTGAATTGTAAATCTTCAATCATAATAATAATTCTATTAATTTTCAAACCTATCAAAATTTTACAATTTGTATTCATACATCCTCAAAATTGAAGAGTTTTCAATATTTTGAGTCTTAAAAATTAAACTACTAAAATAAAAACATTCAAAATTCTATACCTTATAATATAAATATTGAAAATTAATTGAGTTACAATTCTTTATTTCGAAAATGCAAGAATTTGCAATTGTAACTCTTCAAAATTCCCGAACTTTGAAATGTAAACCTTTAACATTAAAGAGTTTTTAATTTTAAAACCAAAATACTTTTTTTTTAAATCCACTCTTTCTTCTTGCAGAGTTAAGTTCACAGTTCCTCGTCACGAACCTTCTTACACTATAAAAACTAGAGATCTCTTTTTTTACGTGTCCTGTTTTTGAATAGAATAACTTCATGCTATTATTATTGATGTAAAACAAACGACTCTGGGTTCCCACCAGTGATCTCATTTTAGTACCACTCAAGACAGTTTATTCTGCGACTTACTTTATTACCTGAAAATGGCCCTGAAATAATACTTTTTATTTACAGTTTATTCTTCGGACAGACAACATTCTCCTGACATGCCCCTTGCTCGAACTAGACCTTATTCTCCGGTCAGGTATCCTTCTCCTGCCGAGCCTTCTCTTCGTACCAGATCTAGGTCTCCTCCTGCCAGGTGCATGGCTCCACCTACCAGTATTGCTTCTGATGACGGACTTGAATATGAACTTGACCAACTTCAATTTATTCGGCTTACTCCCAATAAGAATCCGCACCGGCTATTCGAACTACGAAGATACACGTTTCCTGCGGACAAGCCAATTCAATTACTCGCACGACGTAATGTCTATGTGACCATGCCAACCCAAGAACAAATTGTATTGGCAACATCCAATGGTGACGTCTTTGCAATATTGGAGACTAGTGATGTTCTTGCTGGAATATATGCTTATCACCCACACTACAATGGTAAAGCACGGGCAAAAATAAACATGGAAAGCGGCACGATTACCTCATTGACCTCAGATGAAATCAAGGAAATTCCAGTAGGCGGCTATCGCCCAATTTTTCTTCATTTTAAAGTAGAGCATGTAAACCACAATCCTCCACACCATTAATTCAATTACGAAAAATGTAAGACTAAAATATGAAATTCTTTGTGTTACGAAGTCGGCTTGAAATGTTACAAGTAACTCGTAATTACAGATAATGATAAATTCAATGTATGATGTTCATCAAGGCTTCAGTATTTCGGCAATGCCCCAGCCAGTCTTTTTTCGAACCAAAAAAAAGGTTCAATTTCATTCCCTCAAGAAAATATCTTTCAAGGAAACTTATGGTAGGCTTATAATGATTTACCTATATTAATTTTTCTACAGAGGAGGCCATCCCATTGTTTAAATGATAATATAATAATAAAAATTTATTTTCTCTCCGTGATTCATCAAAATAAAGTAAACATTAATGAACGGAGTAACCTGTGAAGTACAAATACTAATTTGCTACAGGTCTATTGACCTATCCAAATAAAATCCTGAATGCCAAAAATCGGCAAAAAATAACTGAATACAGTAAGTTTACACGGAGCGGCATAATTCAATTTTACAGAATAAAGGCACGAATACGAAGTACGTCATTTGTAAAATTATAAACGGATCGAATATCATTTGTCATATCAGAGTTTAGAATGCGTTGTCAAAATTGCTTCAAACTAGTATCTACTGAAGATGCGTTGAAGGACCTTCCTCTAAGCATTATAATATAAGTCAATATAGGCGGGACTAACAGCTAATACATGATAAAGGTCTTGCAGCGCATCCATATTGCAGACCATACATATGCTTTTACACGTATAAATATAGCTCCATTCGCTACATACCACTCTACCGCTCATTTAGCCAATAAGTCTTAATTGCGCTAAGATTGCAATGCAATTATGTACAGGGAGCATGCGTGAATAGGTATGAAGCCCGGTTTTCTATAGAAAGAAGGTAAGGGAAGACCTAGGGCTCTCAGAGCAGGATAGTCAATCTTCGCTATTACGAATAATTTTTTCACTTGGAAAATCCAATTATATTTTGGGCAGGCAGACTCCCGTGATAATAAATCATAAAACGTACTAAGACATATTCTAGGCAGCCGCCACCCGGGCATAGTCAAGACCTTTTTCATCCAAGATAGAGCTACCCTGAAGATGTCCCAGGTTGTGTAGCACCCTTCTATATTTTCACTGCATTCCTTGGCGTATGGAATAGGAGAGACAAGATTCTTTTACCAAAGGCAATTTGAACCCTTTCGATAGGTTCATTATATCTCAGATCCCACACCGGGACAGCGTAGAATGGGATGCTTAGGGCTAAACTCCAAAACAATGTAGTTTTGACCGTCCGGGTAACCGATTTAGCAGAAGTAAGAATATTAGTAACCGCACCGAGGCTGAGTTAGATGAAATACTATTTTTCTTCATTGCTCTTAAATATAGACCTGAGGATGTGAAAATTATACCCAGATAATCGTGTAAAGTGACGACTTCCAGTTGTTTTCCGTCAAAAAAGAATGAGCATTTCTTTGGAGGCATAGGCGTAGGCCAGAAAAAACACCTCTGTCATTGAGTCAATTGATATGCCCCTGAGTCCGTGATCTCTCAGGAAGTTTTCCAGATCATAATTTAGCGTAAATATATAATCCAAATAGCTTCTGGCGTCCCTGAAGCCCGCTAATTCTCCGGAAGGTGTCCCTCAGATTCGGCCCATTTCGAAAGTCTAGACAGTAGAACCCTCGTGGAAATGTTAGTTATAGAATTGACAAACGGAATGCGTCTGTAGTTGTTCAGATTCGCCTTATAAATGGCTCTGAACAAAGTCTGAAGGAACGACAACCAAGTGACCGGTGGGAACATATAAAATTCGCTGCTAATACCATCGCACCCCGCAGTTTTTTTTACAACCCAAAATACTATCCGATATCTCAGTCTGAGTAATCTTCAGGTCCTGGAAAGGATGCGATGGCTATTCATCAAGCTGCATGGGAGGATCGCGAGGGCCACACAACGAGTTAGCATAGTCTTGCCACTGGCCTAAATTTATAAATTCCAATCTAACATTTCCAGGTGTAAAATGGATAACCCTTCCAAAATTCAGCTCAGTTCCAGCAAGCTGCGAAGGTTTTATTAGTACATTCTCTATGTTCAATTTTTTTGCTTAATTAGCTTACAATAGTCGTCCCAGCGGATCAAAGATTCGAGAAATTGTAGACATTATAGTTGTCTTGTTTACGATAAGGGGTTGATCCGGTGGCTGGACTTGATATTCAAAAATGTCCTCTTTAGGATTCCAAATGAAGCCGAGAGTTTCGATTTTCCTCATTTCCGAAGTCACGATTAACGTTGGAGTACAATCTATCTTCCACAATGATGTCATGATTGTTAGAAGCCCATTTTACTAATTCAAATCCCCTAGATTCTGAGGTTGACTTTACTTCTTCTTTAACTTTGTTCACGTATTCAATGGTTGGATTCCCTGAGAGAAAGTCATCGAGGTAAAAGTCTCTGCGAATGATTCTGCTTGCTTATAAGTGTACGTTTTTATTCTCATCAGCTAACTACAGTAGACATCTAATGGCAAGAAAGGCCGATGGAGCCAATCTAAATGTTAATTGGATAAAACGAAATGATTGAAGTGGTTGACTTATATCTTCTCTCTACAAGATCCACTGAAGATTCATAGATGCATTATAAACGACACGCAGTTTCGTTGTCGCACTGAAAGCCTTGAGAACGACGTGATGAGGGAGATAATGCAGAAACTGACGCGGATGACCTGCCGGAGCAGGAATCGAATGCCCCAGGTCCATGTGCTCTTTCATGATATTCTTATGAAGAGCTTGCATCTCGTGGTTTCTCAAAAGTTTCGAAGCATGGACAAAAAATGGCCTTCACAAGACCGTTCTTCTTGCGAATAAGGATGTCGCTGGTTGCACTCCTCTATGGGCCAGAAACGTTTTACGTGTTTCTCCAAATCGCTCTCCGTGAAAAAGCAGCAGACGGATGAATAACTTCTGAAACTTCATGGTGTGATTGCGACAGAGCCGGCTACAATCCATCCCAATTTTGGCTTTTGTAGAATAGATAGATCGTTGGAAATTTGAATTTTACCCACGCAATGTAAGCCCCAAAACAGACTTTTCCCTAAGATCATGTCAACCTTGTCTGGAACATCGAAGCTGGGATTGGCCAAATTCAAATTTTTCGGAATGGGGAGATAGTTTTGATCAATAAATTGGATAAGAACCCTCTGTGTCGTGCAATCTGTAATAAAAAATGGTATATTTTCACGATAAGAATTGAATCGTGATTTTTTAGTTACGTTAGCATAATACATGATCTTGTTGAGTGATTCAACTGTTCGCACAATTCAGTACTGATATGCTTCTATTGAGAGCCGTTGTCCAGAAAAACCCGACATTCTCGAGGCTGGCCTTCTCTATCGTAGGCGATGATGCGAGCCGTAGCCAACATTCCTTGGTCTTTAAGTCTATTCCAGCAACTAGTGAGAGCTACTGAAGTAGACGACGTCGAGTGATCTGACCTCTGGGTCTGCTGAATTTCCATGATTCAATGCAAATGAGGTAATGGACAAATTACGTTGATTTTAATGAGTAGGCAGACGCTGTTGTTCTGGAGCTTCGTTGGGAGAACCGTAAAAGTGCAACAAGGTATTGTGCTTCTTATTACACCGCAAGCAATGTCCGAGCGAACAACTCTGGAAAGTATGATTGGATCTTAAATAATTTCTACATTATTTAAGTTTTTTATCTCTACGTATCTGCTTGACGCTGGCTAAGATAGAATGTTTTTGCATCTACTCAAAGGATGAAACTATTTACATACTGGGCATCGCGTGTTGCTGGCAGGTGCACAAGAAATATGTTTATTTGATTGAGTTCTGAGTCTAGCCTTTGTCGAAAATGATTTATTCAAATGTAAATTAACATCAAGAAACTCTAGAATCTTACATCTATCATTTAGAAAATCGATCAATTCAGTCATAGTAGGTAATTCCTTATTGGAGACGACCTTCGATTTTATTTTCTTCTGGTGAGATTGTCAGCTTTTGAGGAAACAATTTAAATAAGTATCGAGTTCCGATTATCAGTAGCTTGACCTATATTTTTCAAAGATCTAACGTTTTTTGAACTGATTCTAATAATTTTCTTAAACCGGAACTTGATTCTTTAGATAAACTGGGAGTTTCAACAATCGTTTGCAAATGATGATGAACTCTTAGACGCTTATCTTGGAATCGCTTTTTTAACAAATCCCACGCGATCTGGTAACTGGCATTCTTCATTTCTACTCCATAAAAGACATCAGATGCCGAAGACGTTAAAGCTGATTTTGAATAAAACAATTTCTGGACGTTACTCAAAGATTGATTGCCATCTACCATTGCGCGAAATGCATCGTAGAAAGCTGCCTGCTTACCAAAATCGCCATTACACTTAGGGATGTTTAGATTAGGTAATTTAGTTCCGCAGCAGGTACAGGAACTTAATTTAAATTATTTCTGCATGATCTGCTTGATTACGCTAATGAGTACGTAAGAAACCATGAGCCCTCGAGGTTATGTTATAATACTTGTTTTCAAATTGAGTACGAATAGCAAAGTGCTCTTCGACCTCATCACCAGAGCTTAATTCTTCTATTTCGGATTGGACTGTTTAAAACTCATCCCAGGCTTCATTAAACTTTTCTAATCTGATATCTAATTCTCAACAATTATCTTCATTCATTTCAAAGTCTCTTCGAAAATTTTGAAAACAAGCGACGCGTTTTTCTGATGAATTGCGAGCTTTTATCGCTTTAGCTATCTTTTTGTCTACTATTTTAAGACAAGCACTTATCGTTGAAATATAGAAATAATAACCATGCGTGATACGATATTGATTTTCATGAAATAACTCACGTTATTTCGAAAAATTGCAATAAAGAACAAGAACTGACGTGATCATACAACAAGAACAAGGTGATGATGAAGTGTCGTGCAGTGTCGTTCAGTTGACTCGGTGATCTCAGCTCTGAATTGGATTCAAGTAGAATCGCCGCCAGGCGTATGTTGCAGAAGCAAATTTCTGGCAGATGGTATGATAAGCTAAAGTTGATTACCGTCTTATCAATGCAGTCGGTAAAGATGTGCCTAGCCTTCTGCTTACGGTAGACTCGAGATGCGTAGTGAATGGTGATTGAAATTCGTCTCACTTATCGATTTCATCGATGTTGAATTCTTGATGAAAGGTCGATGTTGCTTATATAAGACAAATCTCGCCAAATTGTATATTACAAATAGACCACTTCTTCAAAGTTAATTGTCTGGTCACATACGGCACTGCGAGGTTCTGTAGATTAGAAACAATGCAAATATAGCAGCGGACACGCGCACCGCGAAGGTCATGAGTATTTATTAAATGATTATGCAAAACTCGACGCTATTAAAAATGCGGAGCGGATTTTAGTATAGCTTTAAGAAAGCACAGTGCTTGTGTTAAGCGAAATGGAAGACATTTTTCGTGCTGAATCCTTGCGACGGAGTTACACCCAACTGTTACGGCGCTTCCAAAATGTTGCGTCAGTCCATCACGATATAAAAAAACAATACAGTTTATTTAGAATTAAAGGGAGTACTAAGCTGCTCGGTTAGACCCATGTCGAGCGTTTTCTGGGTATAATTTACATAAAAAGAAATATTTTCAAACGGAGCCTGGTTTGTGTTTTCTGTTATGGATTCTATATTCTACCCAAATTTTCTCACACAATCGTGACACAGTAGATGACGTCAAAATTATTCTCCTAAATTTGGTGAAACTTTTGCCACAATACGTTCAATTTTCAACAGTTCTAAAAGTTACCTACAACGCATTTTAACATTGGTTTTTTTGTGATTGGACTGATTTATGAAATACAAATATCAGTATCTCAGAAGCACAAGCTCGGCACCTATACTCTTTCAGATCACGATTAAGATACCATATTAATTAAACATCAGAATATTCGTTCGATACGTTGTGTTAACCAAATTCTTAATTAACGCATTAATCAGTGTTTCCCCTAACTGGAGAAAATGAAGAACGCTTATATTCTGGTTTTCACCTTCACGGTTATCCTGAATTCTATTGATGAATATAATACTATAATAAATCTATAATTTTGAAACCTTTTCAGTCTTTCCGCAAATAAAAATGTATCCGATATAATCCGCAATCTGTCCCATTTATATTTATTTCCAAATTCGATTTGAGTTTGTCCAAAATGAGTACGAATATATTCCGGTGGAATCCAGAATAATTGTGTTATAAAAAAATCTGCCTGGGGCGCGCATCTGTTAGATCTCGCGCTTGGCGATCGATAATGCACTAACCTCGCGCTGCGCTCTCGGTCTTTGTATTTCCTGCACATTTGTGCACAGACCTTTTGGAATTAAAGGTCAAAGACATTAACAACTGTCATTTGGTTATTGTGAATTCTCTTTTGTTAAAGCTCCGTCGACTTTAACGAACACATTTTCATCACGTATCTCATGCTTCGCTCTCGATTTAGTCCAAAGTACGAACTTTTTTACATTGAGTTCAACTCTATTATATCAAATGTATATTATATTTATTTTTGTACCTGGGTCTGAGACTGCTTATTCAGATATTACAAAATAAAGTACAAATTTTATTTTTCATGATTACTTTAATATTTGCACTTTATTTTGTATTAATTTTTATTCTCATCTACCCTTAAAAATGAATCATTTCAATAAATTTATATTATTGCAATTCAAAATATGCATTGATATTGAAACAAATGTATTGTTATTATCTTGTTTTTAAAATTCAGAAAAGTGCGCATCCTATAAAAAAACAATTTTGTTAATTAACATTTTTTTGCACCTTGTGTCTTGTCTCCAAAAATTAATTTGTTTATTTGCAATGTTATTTTCTACGATTGAAACGAAAAAAACGCATCCTACGAAAAAATAATTAACAAAGAATTTTTAGATCTTTTTTGGGTCAGAAACTTTTGTCTATTAATTTTTTTTCTTACCTTGTGTCGCTTTTCACAATTAAAAAAAAAGTTAATGTTATTTATTACGATTAAAAAAAAAACTACGCATCATATCAAAAAGTAATTCACATCAAATTTGTAGATCTTTTCTCGGCAAACAATTTTTTGTTTCAGCAGCTTTTTTCGCATCTTGCATAGTTTGAACGTGCATAGTTTGAAACGTGAACATTGGACAAAAACGGTGGGGGAGGTGGGTCAAATTTTATACAAATCTAATACTTTCTCTGATGAGAATGTAAAAATAGAATTCGAAAAACATTCCTTGTTGATACAGAATTTCTCCGAATTTCAGGACCAGAAAGTGCATTGAGTTAAAGTGGAAGTGGAGAATTGTCCGCCTTAGTATGAATCGTGCTTACATAATAAATCAAATGAAGAGTACCCAGGTGAAAATATCTAAACGTAAATTTCACACTGTAAAATTCTCGTCAACCGCCAGAGATGGCCAAAAATGGATGTCATTTTTTAGTTTTTGGTAGCCTGCGTACTTTAAAAAGCAGAAAGTACCATTTGATAATACACGTGGAATGCCACGTCGTATTCCACGTGATACTTTGACGTTTTATTCCTTGTTTCAAATCACCACTCGAATTCAACGTACATTTCCACGGGAATTTCCACGTGGAGTTCTACATGTATTTCCACGTTTAATTCCACGCTAATATTTTTACCTGGGCAGCATGACATAATGGGGGGTGACGGACAATTTTGCACGTAGCAACTTTGCACGTGGCCAACTGTGCACGTCGACGGCCGGACAGACAATTGTGCACGTCCATCTGTGCACGTCCAAGACCACAGGAGCCCATCTGTGCACGTCGAAATTTCGACGTGTACAGTTGTCCAAGTACCATCTGTGCACGTGCACAGTTGTCCAA
>CAKNYM010002332.1:0-11454 GCA_932195095.1 Andricus curvator | reverse complement strand
TAGCATAAAATTTGCAAAAAAAAAGCAAAAAAATATGGCGTATTCCATTTTTCATTTTTCCTTGGTGGCGGCGCTGAGTGGACGGACCTTTACCACCCTTCAATTGTAAATCAAATTCCTCTGACGTCATACCTAAATCAAATTCTTCAAAGTTCAAAAAGTTGCAATTAGAGATTAAAAAATGTGACCATTTAAAATTGCTTGTACATTATACCATTAAGCCATTTCCCTTTCGGTATAAGCCTGACTCACTCGATGAGGAAGGGAGTAATGTGGGGGAGGGGGTATAGATCAATAGATTGATCTAGAATTCCGTTGTTATTTATTTAAATAACACGTTCGTTCCGCAACATTGCTCTGACTCAGGTTACTGATTAATCTCTCTAGCAATCACCCCAAGTGAAGAGCCTCACAAAGTCATCGTGTGAAGCTCCCCACTTGGGCCCATTATTATCCAAGTTCTTTTGTTTCAGGCATCATTTACTCCACTGACACTCTTCTTCATGCATTTCTTATAAACTATTTGTAGCCACACTTTTCTGTCCTGGCATACCTCCCTTGCTTCTTTCACGTCCATGCATTTTGTCATGCAAGCTCTTGTGTTTCTTTGGCTTCTTATGTCTCTTCGAATTTATTGTACATTATTCGTTTGTGACCTGTAAGACAGTTCAGGTGTCTGATTTGAATCATAAATTGAGTTTTACTCGATATAAGTAATTAAATATAGCTCACTTGGTGACACCCTTTGAATAAATTGACTGAAAATTTGCACTTGGTGTTGCGGAAATGTATCTGAGATTGCAAGTTTGTAGGCCGGAATCTGCATCGATTTCAGAGAGCATCTTTTCCCTCATTCCTTCTCGGCTGCTTTTCTCAACTGCTTGGCCGAGGCATTTAAAATTAAATTCAATGCAAACTAGCACAAATGGCAGTGTGCCACGGCATGACAAGAGCGTGGCCCGTACCAACTACCAACTGGCCACGAGAAGAAAACTTTAATGCACATTCCAGTGTACGAGGTGTCCCGTCAGCGACGTGAATGAAAATATTTCCCAGAATTCTCCACGAAATAGAATATCTCGTGTGAGTGACTTATTATTGCTGAAAGTTTAAATTGCATCTAATATTAAGCATTTCAAAACATTCAAAATTGAAAACATTTCAAAATTCAAAGTATAACGCATGGGAGACCACTATGCAGTAGATCAAGGAACAAATTTCCACAGCGTTAAACTGCATCAGTTTGCAACAATAAAGAAAGATTTTGTCGTTTAACTAATGTCGAGCGGAAGGTTTGAGGAGGATCGAGAGGAGGATTGTGTACGCTCGATGTATGATCTGGTTCATCGAATGGCTACTTTCAGCTCGACAGTCGGAAAACCGACTGAACTCCAGAAGATGGTTTTCTACAATTTTCATTTCCCCTGGCCAAATGTCATGGCAAATGCGAGTACTTCTAATAAAGTCGGATGCAGTCGCGGGTTATCACTGATGTGATTATCTTCATTAAGTGATTTTAAGCCCATATTTAGTAAAAACAAATTTTCATAGGTCCATACCAAGTAAAGTCGGCCGGCGGTATACATACTCATGCTAAAGTAATTAAATGAGGCCTTTATTTCACCGAGGTTTTTACAAATAAAGGCATAGTACAATAGGTTATGCCGTAGTGCTACGGGACTTGAATGAAGCAGCCTAGTTAAAATAATAAGAACCTCTTGAAACAAATATATTAATAATAATAATAGTTAATTAGCTGTAATAAACATTTGTATTAGACTATGGCATTAGATAGACATGCTAGAATACTTGATTGAGGGCCCGGATCAAAGAATCGGTTATAACTTTCTGACGCTCTGAGTGGAGAGACACCTCATCGCTTGAATGTAAGCGACGTTCAGCCCCCCCCCCCCCCCCTGTAGGCGTCAGAAAGTTATAACCTGTTCTTTGGTCCGGGCCCTCAATTATCAAGAATTTCAATTTATCGTAATATATGCATTAATTATACAATTTCAATGAAACTTCGCTAGACAATATAGTATTGTTGTCGAAAATGTTATTGTAAATCATTTTCTATCTACTGTAGACTCGTTTTGACTAGTTCTTTGTCTGCTAAAATATTACTTGGGTATATATATAAAGGAAAGACTAATGTTAAATCAACCTTAAAAGTACTGAAGAAGTCGATACTTACGGCACTGCTTCTAAACGTAAATACTGAATAACTTAAGATTTTTATTCATAAATAAAAAATTGGCTCAGGAACGTTCTGAAGGAATCTCTCAGTGCCTATGAATATTTAAAAAGCAGCAAAGGAAAATTGAGAAAGCAATGTGAAATTTGTCTGGACATTTTCCTTTTAAGAATCTCTTCCTCCCTATACAACAGATAAAAGAAATACACATAGTGGCTTTTACAATAAAGGTCCACTCTAACTTAGGGTGGCGAATGGATTGGAAAACTGGGAAATGTCGACAGTGAATTTATTCATTTATTGTTGAAAATTTGTTCCTTTAATCGTTTCCAAGAAAATTGTTTCAGTATATGAATGCTGTAATTTGCAGTTTAAGTTTACGTGTCCTATAGACTTGGAAAAGTTCGGCCAGTTTTAAATGTCATTAAAACCTAATTTTGTAACTTGTTTTCAGGAAAGGCATTCATTTCTGTAATACTAAAAAATATTAAAATTTGATTTTAATCACAGTTAAGTTTTTTTGGCGTTTTATACCGGAAGTCGGTACTTTAAATGAAAAATCCTTGGATTTCAAAGACGATACCAAATTTTTGAACAATTTTAGTTATATCCGTGTTTTTCACCAGAAATGGGTATAGATTTCAAAGAATATTTGCAATTTTAGGTTATGTTAACATTTTTCGCCGGAAATTGGTTATTTTGAACAAAAAAATTAGTTTACGTTATGTTTGTATTTTTTTTGTTGTCTAAAAGTTCTATTGGCCATAAAAAATTATTATATTTTAAAGAATACTCACAGTATTTGAACAATAACAGGGTATATTAGCGGTTTTTACCGGAAATCGGTTATTGTAAATAAAAATCATTTAACTTTATGTATTAAACTTACATATTTCCAAGAATATTTACAATATTTGAACAATAATAGGATATGTTAGCGTTTTACACCGGAAATCTGTTATTTTAAACAAGAATTATTTGTTTTCAAAAATTAATTTTGAACAACTTTATGTTATGTTAGTGTTTTTCATCAGAAATTGGTAGGTATTCATAACAAAAATGCAACGGTTTGATTGTCTATAAAAATATTATATGATAAGTCTGAAATTAAGATATCATTCTTCATCAATTATCAAACATATTGTCCGTGCTTTTATTCTCTATTATTTTAGATAATAGATACTACGAAATTTTGTATTAATTTTTATTCAGCACTCTGGTACTTTTAAAAGAACCAAAAATCCTGTTTTCGAAAAAAATTGGATTTGACGATTTCAATGACTTGGAAAAATGCTTACATCCCGGAAAATATTTGATAATGATGGGCCACCCTGAAACTGTAATATAATCAAGTAATTCTTTCAACTTTTAAAGAAACAACGAATGTTTGTTCAATGCGGTAGGTCCTCTCGGTTTGGTTTATTTAATAAACAAGTCAAGACCCGGATCGTGCTGGAAGCATGTGCAAGTGCAAGCGAGGAGTGACCCTGAAGGGCTCGAGACCTCGAGGGGGTTGTTGGAACTCAGATCGTGATTTCGCAATGCGGACAGGCTTGATACGTTAGTTCACAAGCAAACTTAATAATCCCGGAGATAGGAAATTGCGCATGCAATTTAGAACCAAGTTACTGCAAACGGTAGGTAGTAGTTTGCAAGAGAAAATTTGACTTTGTTGTTGCTATGACTATTGTCAAAGAGACCATTTCTGATGAACTCCTGATACAAAGAGAAGATCTTACAACACACGTTCATGAGTTGTTATGCTTATAGGAACATGAAAGGAACTGGTACACCTGCAAAAGCAGATATCGCTGCATACAAAGTTGACTTGTGTATGCTAGAAATATCAGAGACATGAGGTTTGAATCATACGATTAACAAAACTCTAAAAGAGAACACCTGCAAGAGTTTACTGCAATCTCTTTAAAGATCAGAGTTTAATTTCTTGGCATTATTTCAGCTCAGCTTCTCGCAATGTTTTAATTATAATCTAATCTAATCTTGCAATTCAGAGTAATTCTTCTTCAGCTTGAAGAGTTTGTGTGTAACCAGAGTTAACAATTGTGAACATCTGTGCCATTTTTCTGTCTGCTAAATGAATACGTTGTGCGAAATCAGTCAATCAGGTTTAACCAGGGTTTCTAAAGGTCAGGGAATTCCAGTAAGTCAGAGAAAGTCAGGGAATTTAAAACTGGCCAGCGAACAAAGAAAGCACTTGTCAGTAAAAAAGTCAAAAAGTAGTAGCTAGGTCTCTGATCCGAGAAAAATTTATTGGATGTTGATGAATTTTCGTAAATAATCTGCGAATTTTGAGAAAGAATTAAGGGACTTGATGTACAAATTTAAAAACGGTTCATCACTTTTTTTCGTTGATAATAGCAAAAATATTAGGAATGATTGAGAACAAATTCTCGAAGAACTCTCAAGCTGGCCCGACAAATCTAGGAACTGGGAACTAGGATCGCCTGCAGACACGTCACATGCGCAGTGCATGGCTGCGCATTTTTACGCACTCTAGGTTTATGTTTAGAAGCTGGTAAGTCAGCAGTCTTCCAGGGTTAGCATATTCGAGTTGCAACTTTATAAATTATATAAATTAAATCACACAAATAACATTTTTCTTTTTATATTCAAGTCTGAATTTTTTGGGAACTGTTCGTAGGAAATTCAAACTGTTCGTAAAAAAATACGGAATTTGTCCATACATTTCGCATAGAAATAAGATTGAATATTTCATATTTTTTCTCGTATACGAGACCTAGCTACAAGTTCGTGACTTTTTTAGAGACAAATTTTTTCTGTGAAAGTTTGCTCTGACCCCCCGCCCATGAAATTTTGCTACGATTTTATAATCTTAGGGAACGAACATGCATACATGAAAATTCTGTTAATTCAATAAGCGTGGAACCATAATCAAATTAGATTTAGAAAAGAAATACGCTAATAACAAGGTTGAGAATTCATCTTGTTGTTAAAATTTTTTATTATTTTGTGGTATTCTCTTTCGTTGAAAATTAACTTTTTTGTTGAAAAATTATATTATTATAGAAAATGTGTCTGGAAAATCTTTCTTGGTTGAAGATTCAACTCTTTTGTTTGAAAATTCGTCTTTTTTTCTTAAAAATTCATCTGTTATTGTAGAAATTTCATCTAGTTTGACTAAAAATGCAACTGCTTGATTGAAAATTAACCTATTTTGGTTGAAAATTCAACTATTTTGTTAAAAATTCGACTTTTTGGTTGAAAATTCCACTATTTGGTTGAAAAGTTGTCTTTTGGTGTAAATGTAATCTTCTTGATTCGAAATTCGCCTGATTGGTTAAAAATTAAGTTTCTCAATTGAATATTTTACTTTTCTATTTTAAGTTCAAAATTTATATTTTTCAGTTGAAAATTCAACTATTTAGTCGAATATTCATCTTTTTTGGTAGAAAATTAATCCTGGTTGAAAACTTATATCTTTGGTTGAAAATTTAATTATTTTGCTAAACATTCGTTTTTCTTGTAAAAAATAATTTTTTAATTTAAAATTTAACTTTTTTAGCTGAAACTTCATGAATTTTATTGAAAATACGCCTTTTTGGTAGAAAACTAATCTTCTAATAATATTCTAATCTTCAACTGTTTGTTTGAAAATTCGTCTTCTTTGTTGAAAATGCAATACTAGTGTAATCGTCTTACGTAATTTGTGGATAACCCCTTAGTCCTTAAAATAAATTTAGGAATAAACATTTTTTTGAATTAACATTATTGATCTCCTAGACGTAAGGTTGTTTTTGTACCTGAATACAAAATTTTTTATAGCCATAAGAGAAAATAAAAAATTGGTCAGAGAAAAATCAAGTAAATTCAGAGAATTTCGAAATCAGGATTTTGTAGCAACCCTGTTAACTGTTCTGTGTTTTGTATTTAGTTCAGTATATGCATTTATGAATCCAATATCACATAGTGAAAAATTAGGTTGTTTAGGATAATTTTTCAATTTTTAAGGTAACAAATTTGTTTTGGGTGTTTCTCGCATAATGAAATGACAGTGGCGAAAAAGTCGTTGAAGTTTATAGTATTTAATTCCAAATGTATTAAAACTTTATTAATTTTGTTCTTCTGCCTTTTCCGAAGGATTTTATAGGTCACAAATAGGTAAAATTAGTTAGCATCAGCAAATGAAAATCTTATTTCAATACTATACACAATCGGTTAATGCGACGCGGACATCCATTTTGAAGAAAAAGTGTTAACATTTTGAATGTTGTACGTTCAAAGCTTTGGACGCTAATTACACACTATAGATATTTAATTTTATTGAAATTGTGCGTTCGATTCTTAGAAAATTATTTTTAATTTGCAAATAGATCAATTTAAAAGTGCGCCCCGCATTACCCAACAGGTAGACTTTTTTGGAAGACCTAATAATTAAGCATTTTAAATGATATAGATTCAATTTTCCCTATGAATAAAGCAAAGATAAGGTATTGATTTACGTGTGACGTATTTTTCAATTAAATTATCAATAATATTTTTCTTTCTATAAATTGATATATGTTATTGCCTGCTTCTCCTCTAATTAAAAATACTCTCATTTCCAGGCAATAAGTAACAATTTCTGCTTCGAAAGAATTGGATCAGATAGACTTTGATGTTGCTTCAGTTTGATGAAAGCTTGAGGGTACTTACGACTCTGTGCTGCTCAATTAGAGTGAATCTTTAGAGAACCACGTGGGTAACTCGACGTGGGTTGCAAGCACGGGTACCATGAGGAATTAAGCGCGCTCGTGACTTGCATCACAATCACAACAGGCTTCGCTGACTCTCGTTCTAGAAGCCTCTCTATGGACGCTTTTATTGTGCATATATGCATATAGCCTATTCCTATTCATAGAAACGCCTGCATGTCTATAATGAACCAGAGTAATATGCTTCTGCTTTCTACCTTTCCACAAAAGTTCCCTTTCCAAAGACAAGGTGCTGTTTCCACCTGTCGGTAAATATATCTTTCAGAAAGTGATGATAGCGTAATCAAATATCGCGGCTGTGAAAATCAGGTGCGTTCACACTAGACTGCGGATGATCAATATTTGAGTTCCACTCAGAATCGAAATAGTATTCTCAGACCAATAAAAAATATAAGTTAGCGTTTTTCTTCGCGGGTGTAAAACCTGTTATAGCGGACCCCACTTTTTTCGATAGGAAGATTCAAACTCTTAATATGTACCTGCAATTGTACCCTGCGTCTCATCTAGTACTTTTCTTCCCATTTAACTTTTTCGGTTTTTTCTTTTTCTTGTTAACCGCTAAGAAAACTTGAGTGCTTTTACTTTCATCAGTAACGACCTTGAATGAGAATCTCATTCGGTCACGCACGTACGAGCGATTCTTACTACCAATCTCGTACGCCTCCTGGTACCCCTCATCCTTATTCTCGACCTTCTCTTCGTCCTCTTCCGCCATTATCTTTCATTCTTGATCCCGCATGCAAAGTTCATGAGAATCTTGCGGATGAAGTTGGGAAGTCATGTAGAAAAGGGCCACAGCTTGAATTACATACTTTTTCTTGTATCCAGATTACATAGTCGGATGATGCATGGAATCTTTGACCTCTGGATCACACCTGATGATCCAAAGTTCTTAAGGGGCTATCCATAAATTACTGCGGCAAAGAAGTTGACTGTCTTACAGAATTTTTTGTTTAAATTATGAAAACCGATTCGATGTGAAGGCATCAGCAACCAAACAAAATCTTCTTGACAACGAATGTGGAAAATGGAAATTCTGAAGTGGTGCGAAATTGATGTTTTAAAAAAACCGTTTCTTTACGTGAGCAATTTAATTGCTACACTATAGAGATTGTTTAAAAAATTTATTTATCGCGATTGTCTGAAGTATGACACCAATGGTTCCTCAATTTATGCAGACAAATTTTTTATAAATTTAGGCAAACAATATACATGTTGAATTTTAAATCTTCAAAGTTGAAGTATTATTGTTGAAAAAAACATTCAATGTTGCACTATTTTATATTATACACATTAAATTTTAAGAAGTTTTCAGTTGCAAGGCTTAAAAATAGATATGTGTTTGCTTCACACTCTTTACCCTATTCGCACACTCCTTCCCCTGTTTCTCTCATTTCCAATTTTTAAAGAATTGGTTGAAAGTCAATTTTTTTAAATTGGAAAGTATGCTATTATATTTTGGGTTCAGAGACTACTCTTTTGGTGCAGAATGCATGAATTAATAATTTTTGGTAGAAAATTCGACTGTTTTGTTCTGCACTCGTCTTTTTCGGTAGAAAAATCATTCTTCCGGATATAAATCTAATATTTTGATAGGAAAGTCATATTTTTTGGTTGAAAGTTAAATCTTATTAATCGAAAAGTCCACTATTGTATTTCTGGTTCAGAATTAATCTCTTTTGGCCAAAAAATCTACTATTTTGTTAAAAATTCAACTATTTGGTCAAACATAATTTGTTTCGTTTGTGAACAATCACCCTATTTCCCCTGCTCTGAGAGCATTTTGGACTGTGAAGTCTGATACCTTTATAATATTTTAATCCTCTTTTTCTTTTATTTGAAATGGTCTACCCCAATTTACATTATTTAACGTTTCTTCCAAATATACAAAAGCAATAAATGTTGATTTCCCCCTTTGCAATCTACCTTCTTGTGCCGAATGTAAATTGCAAAAAATCGAGGAATGGGGGTCTAGGAAAAAGAGATTCGGCAATCAACTGAACTGAAATCTCGTTTGGCTATTTGAAATCGAGTAATTTATAGATTCATTTACTTTTTGCTAATCGCGAGGGCTTTTTAAACCGGTTTCAATCAACAGAAACTTTTTGACGAATGGTATATTGCGAAATTCGGTGGAATAACAGAAATTTGTAGAGATGCAAACCAGTTGGAGAGAAAGAGGAAGAGGAAGAGGGACACGGGCATGCTCGATGCGGTCTCTAATTGGAGGCTGTTAACGCATAATTAACGTGAAGTTGTTATCTTCCTATTTCACTGGGGCCTCCCTTGTTCTCCCTCGCCAGTGGCGACCCTCCCCAATCACCGTCTACAACAAGTCCCTATACTTGTCTATATAACTGCGCTCACTGGAAATTACGGGAATCTAGTCAGCGTGGAAACGCACACTCCTAATTTCCATTGTTCTCAATTCCAACAGGTACACGCATGCGTGCGTCGGATTTCAAATAATAATCAGAATCCACATTCACCACTTGATTTTTATCGACTTCAAATTCTCGACTATATATAATATATATCGATGGATTGATAAATTACGATTTGACAGGAAAAGTGGGGAATTTTTAGGAGTAGAAAAAATAGTTAAAATTGTGGGAATGCGTAAAAAACATGCAACAAGAATAATCAAACAAACATTCTAATATGGATTCTTTTTTTAAATTCAGAGTCAACAATCCCAGGATACATTTGATAATATTCTCCATTCCTATTATGAAAAATGTCATCCCCCTTCTGCTAATATATAGTACTTCAAGTATTTAATGAACAATTAATAGTTTTAATAACAGGATGTATAAAATACATGAGTCAAAACTTTTTATTTTATTTTGAATCTTCAATATATTTAATACTGAATGATCCAAAAATATTAGCAGTTTGAATGTTGCCCCTCTAGCAATTGACACTTTTAAACTTTGAAATTGTTACATTTTATAATTACAAAAGTTTCAACATACATATTGAAGGCAACAAACTTTTAAGAAGTCTTAGTTTTCAATGTTTCAATATTAAAAATATCATTTCGAATTTGGAATGCTGAACTTTTTAAGTTATTCAATTTTAAATATTTTATATCTTCGTATTTTGAAGAAATATTATTAAATTACACTCTTTGCCCTGTTCCCCTTTTTATAAACAATTCCTCTTTTTCCCCTGTTTTTAGGTTGCCCTGTTTTTAAGAGCTCCTAAAATATTCAATTAAGAATCATTTAATATTAAGTGCTTGAAATAAAAATTGTTTGAATTTGGAATTTTAAAATTACTCTAATTAAATTGGGGATATATGAAAGATCCTAATAAGAGAGCTTAAGATAAAAATGAAAGAAGAAGAAAGAGATACAAAAGCGCATTCTTGAAAAATCGCCCTGGCCGGAAAGCCAAGCTAGTAGTTGAGCCGCGAATGGGATATTAATCTCTTTAGCCACCCCCTCGTTCTGTTTCACCCTTCCAAAGAATTTTTCGGATTTTCCTTCCTTCTCCTTCTATCTACCCATCAATCGTTATACTTTGGACCGTCTTCTTCTTCGCCCTCCCTTTAACCCGCTTGTCGTCCATTTATCAACATCCCTTTCTGCTCCAGAACCTACGGCTTAGGCAAGGAAAGCCTTCTCTCAAGATTTGTCGACAATTAAAATTAATTGCTCCAAGTTCTGAACGCATCAGCGCTTTCTTAGGGACTTTCTTGCTTCCCATTTTTCCTAGGAATGCACCGGCAACAAATAAAAAGGCAATCGATAATGAATATCCCATGGAAACTACACTAAAAAACAATTTATTTAATTGAGAAAAAAAAGAACTCTACGGTAACAAAAGAATTTTGTTGAGAAGTTTTTTTTTCGGTGTACAAAAATTTGCTTGTGATCACGTTGAAAGTGGTTGGTGTAACAAAACAATTTATTTGGCTGAAACAAAAATGTTTGTTGAGTACATTTTATTGCTTGTATCAAAGAATTTGGTTGCTTGTTTCAAACACGCGACCGCACATTAGCAGATGCATATGCCAGAGAAAGTAACGTATTGTCTTTTTGATTTAGATTCCTGTAGAAAGAGACAATGCCGATAGTGATTTTCTTCGATTTGACTTTAGAATCAAGGATTGTGTTCATTTTTTTTACAAAATAAAACCAAATACATACCTTGCTTAAAGAAAATTCTAGAAGAAGAGAAAATAATTGCGATTAATTAACTGAATTTTTTGAACGTTAAACGCATTTTGTTAAATCAATTCATTTGGTCTACTTTAGCGTTTTCTCGCATAAATAAGATATATTATTATATCTACAAAATACAAGTTTTCCTTCAACAAAACCATATGGTTACTTCAACCAAATAATTGTATTGCTTTTTGGACCAAACGGACAAAAAAAAATGTAGTTAGCTCAAACCAAATGGTTTTGTTGCTTCTATTAGCAATAAAAACATTTGCTTGGGGCAACGTAACATTTTTGTCAGTGACTGAACCAACAAAAGCAATACAATTATTTGGTTGAAGTAACCATATGGTTTTGT
>CAKNYM010002324.1:0-16193 GCA_932195095.1 Andricus curvator | reverse complement strand
TTTAGGCAACAGATGGCGCCAGGCTGTTTCCGCGGCCGTACTCAATAATCTATTTAAAATATTACCCGAAGATATTTCAAATCTTGTAAAATATTTTGAAATCACTTGAAATTTTTTAAAGCACTTGAAAGTTGCTCAAAATTAAAAAAAATACTATAGAATTTTACAAATTCTTTGAAATCCCTTCAAATTATTTAAATCGATTAAAAATTCCTTGAAATATTTGAATACCTCCGAAATCCCTCAATTCTTGTGAATAGTAGTAGTAGTATACCATTAAGCCATTTCCCTTTCGGGGTAGGCGTGACACTACCCGATTCGGGTAGTGTTTCTAGGTTGATAACTTGTAGTAAATAACTACAAGTCAAATTCTTTGAAATTCATTAAAATATTATAAAATCCCGCGAAATTACATAAAATCTGATGATCATTGAAATCGTATAAAATCTCTTGGAATCTTTTAAAATATCTTAAAACCTTATAGATCCTATACAATCGTTTCTAATCGGCTAAAATTCTTTAAAACTCCACGAAAAATTTGTTTAAATTTCAAATCATTCAAATCCATGGGAATTCATTTAAAAAATTTCAATCTCTTGCAAATGTGTAATCTCCTAAATTTAATCTCCTAAAATATGTAAAATCCTTTGAAATCTTTTGAAATCCTTTGAAGTTTTCAAAATACCCTATAATCCTCTTGAATACCTTCAAATTAAAAGAAATTTATTAAAAGTTCCGAAATCCTTCGAAATCTTTCGAAACTTTTAAAACCTCTTGAAAATTCATTGGAATTTAAAAAAAAACCTAAAATATTTAAAATTCTTTGGTATCTCTTCAATTGATTGAAATCTATTTAAAGTTCCTAGGAATCTTTTAAAATATCCTATAATATTTCAAATCTGTTGAAATCCCTTGAAACTTTTGAAGCTCTTGAAAATCCTTGAAAATCTCTTCAAATTATTGAAATCTATTACAAATTTCTTGGAATCTTTTAAAATACCCTAACAGATTTAAAAAGAATTCAAGAAAGTTCTATGCAATAGTGGTTCACCCATGGGTTAATTTACTTTAAAAAAGCGACTAAAGTGATCTTTTCATTTTAAAAAAGTTACTATAGTGATTTTATCTTTAAAAAGTGTTTTGAGAAAAAAAGTGACTAAAAATGACTGTGTGACTGTCTTGATTATTCTTGATAGTTACTTAAAGTGCTTCTTACAGAAATTCGCTGACTTAAACATTATTTGTGTGCAAAATCCTGAAAATTTGCCTGATTTCCTTGTTTTCTTTGACCTGCGGTCACCCTGTACTTACAAACATTGATGTAATTAAGAAAATTTTCTGATTTAATAAGATGACCTAAAACTTTACGCTTCAATTATTTAAAGTGTTTCTTTTCTCTGATTATATTTTCTCAATATTTATCCTTGGTATTGAATTATAGAAAAAAACGGGTCGGATTTAATTGAAAGAAAATGATTAGAGAAACTACAAGCGGTAATAAAATTTAAAAACTCATTACCTAAACGCCATTTTATATCGACGTGTATCTTAAAGCAGGGAAACAACAATCGAGAGAAGGAGGCTGATGGAGAGACGCCCACTCTGGTTCCACAGGCCCGTTTTCAATTTCCAGAACCATTAATATGTCCCTCCGATCCCCTTTCCGCGTTGCTCCAATCTCACTCGTCCCTTCTTTCTGTGCTGTCTCTTTTTAAACTTCCCCTCCTCTTTTCTTTCTTTCCGGCCAACCAGACATCACCCAACCTCTTTTTGTCTGGAATCGGTCCATCCATTGGCGCACCCTCGACTCTAGGGGATGCTGTACACATCTATCATCATGCTGAAACCCCTCATCCCTTAATCCAGCACATGCATCGGCGAACAAATGAACATCGACTATTTTTCGATGCTAGTATGAATGTACACTTCGGCCGGATGTATCTGAAAGCTTCTTCCGGGTGTTGTTTTCCGAATACTTCTATCTACATCCTCCATCAACAACTCGATAGTGGTCTTGCTTTCTGATTGGCAGATCCTCCCTTTTTTTCTCATGAGCAAGCTCTCGCCGTTTTATATCTCCAGAGAAGCCGCTCTAATGGAGCCTGTCGAGACGACTAGTACGGATCATTTAATTAAAACCGGTCCCGGATTACAAATCGATAGTCTCAGGATGGAGCCACTCGTTCAAATATGTTCCTCAATCACATTAAAGAATTTTTTGTGTGACAACGTGTGCGCCATGCACTGCATTTTTTATTTAAATAGGTAGTGATAATAATTCTCCAACATTTCGAAACAGATTTCAATCGAATTAGATATCCCAGACACTTCTCCCGCGTTGTATTCTTTGTAATCATCATAATCACCGTAAAATCTCTAATTCTGTTTTTTGTCTTACCATACATGGTTTTTTTTCACTTTAAATGAAAAAGGCTTTAATCAGACAGGATAGCCATCCGTGGGTATACTATGTCAGTCAAATTCTTTAAAACATCACCAAGTTGAGGTCTACTTTAAGTTTTAGTACGAAGTCCTCAGGCAAGATTTTCATGTTGAAGGAAATATACAAAACTACGACAACGATTGTAATATCCTTTCTTTATTAGAGACTTTCGAATATCTTCGAGGATGAAGCCTGGAAACCCATGGCCGTTTATAAGAACTATGACGTTGCATGGAAGTTCTGGGCGGGTCGCCCATCAGACTCTTAAGTCTGCTATTTCTCTCTCTATCTGGCAAGTTCTTTCTTCCTTGTTACTTCTCTCAGTAGTCAATATCCATCTCCTTCTCCCTTACCTTGAGATATTTCATTCCCTTCTTTTCGCTGCTCGCAATGCATTGTTCTGCACCTTTGTGAGCTAGGGCGCACCGCTGCGATCAGCCATCCAATAATACAGGGAAGCCCCCTCGATCACGATCCAAGGCAGACAGATCGATATACGTGACACGGATCGCGAACAGCTCAGAACAAAGGGCGGTCTCAGTCGGTACAATTCTACAATTCTTTTTCTCATTTTTTTGTTATAGGCTCTACTGCCTCTGACAGCCATTGTCCTGCTCCAAAGAGAATTGTTTTAAATGAGGATATTGGGAAAATTTTTCGAAATACTCCTAAATGTCAAGACTGCCTGCCATCCAACATTATTTCTTACCTGTTTTCATGGTACAGATGCACGATGAATATCACTTTTGTAAGAGAAAATTGGAACAAAGGAAAGTAGTTTTTATTCACCGAAAATTTTAGGTAGGTTCAACATCTATTACTGCCTGTCCCATACTTCGTTCAGTTTTAATATCCGTTGAAACATTTATATATTTTCTCAAATCCTTTCTACATGGACCACCTATCTGGATAATAATAATGTTCGTTTGATTGGATCTTGCAGATGACCTGATATAAAACTAGATCAACTGATTTGGCCCATAATAATACCTAATAAAACCTCCGAGTCAAATTTAAAAATGAGCAGAAATTGGGACATATGTTTTATCAACATCAACGACTTATGACGAAAGAAAAAATCCCCTTTCTTCTAAATGTCTATCGAATAAAACCAATCAAAAAGCTATCGTTATAGATACAGGGTAAAAGGGATCGAACTGCCAATCGCATTCTTTGAAATGCACACGGGGAGAGAAAAGGGCCAGATCAAGAACAGATATACGGATTGTTGTATCGAGAGATCGTATCCAAAGACGCGTGGGTTGGTTTTTACGTGTCTAATCTCCTGGATGAGTCTTCCCAACACGGTTATTTTCAAGGATTCTGTCGGCTTAATGTCCTTCTCCAGGATCGCTGTCTTTCGCATTTGACTGATTACCAAAGAGAAAATGCAGTGTGCGAATGCGGTAGCTGATAAGATGCCATCTTAAGACACCAACTCTTCTCAAAGAACAAAGTTAAACAATAACTATGTCAAGCAGATTTCGATATTGAAACACTGACTCTATAGAGAATCATTCACTATCTTCCCCAAAAGCATACGCTATTGAATAAAATAAATATTTAATAGAACGTGATGCTATAAAGTCTGTAAAGTGTAGTATATTCATTTGAAACAACCTCTTTGGTCATTGACCATTTTGGCAAACCTTCTCTTTTCTCACCATACTATACTATCAATCTTCTAGATAAAATATACATGTAGAGACTCTGAGTAAAGAAAATAATATCAATCAATGGCGGTAGAGAAGGTCAAAAGCATATTTTGTTTTAATTGTGTAATGGTTTCATCAAAGAGACATCGCCGGATCTTGAAGAGACAACCACCCTGAACGTCAAATACCGCAGATGGTCAATGAGATAGCCTCATCTTTGTTTGATACATCGCCCTCGACTTCCAATCGATATCTATCTATCGGATCGATTCGCTTGGTATAAAGCCATGCGTATCTGTCTTGTCGGTTTACTTTGCTATTAAGGAACTTTTGGATCCTCTGTTTTCTTTCGAGTGAATATTAGACAGAGGAATGGCCAACCACATGAGTCAAGCTGTCAATATTACGATAACGAAAAAATTAAGAAGGAATTACAAGAAAATTAGATCTGACTCAAGATATGTATACAATTTTACATTAATGGACATTTATCTGATTTCATGAAACTAATTGTAAGTAACCCACAAAATATTTTTTACCACAAGAAAAAAATGTTTTCTCTATAAAGGCAATTTTATAAAAAGAAAAAAGAAGGTGCTAAAGTTGATGGCGAATTACTTGGCCACTTACCTTACATGTTATTGTAAAAATAAAATAACAGTTACGCTTACCTTTTCATTTGTAGAATTAATAGCTTTCAAGGCTTTTAATTTCTCGATATCATCTTCGGATTCTTTTTCCAAGGTCTTATCTGGAGTTGTTGGTTCCACCAAGGTAAATCCCAAATCGACATCTTGCTTCCAAAGAACTTCGATCAGATCCATGTCCTGGAATAAAAAATAACGATTTAACGTTTTATTTTAATTGCAAATTAAAAATTGGATTCTTGCAACTGATCACGTTCAAGGCAAAAAATGTATTCGACGAAGCGATTCGTTTTTTTGTTGATTGGCAGTATACGGAATGATATATTCAGCTGTTCAGGATGGTATATACTGAAAAAAATAGTTTACTAGGAAGAACTGGGCTGCATCTATAGAAATGATATAGTTATAATTTAGCATGCTCTGCATTTATTTTTACTGTAATATATATGAATTAATCTCATTTGATTAATCAGCGATGATCCAACTTTAAATCATTGAATTTGTGAGGGAAATGTCCCTGATCATCCGTATATAATTTCATTGTATAAATGTCAATGATAATCGATACGCTTTCACCCTTTTCCTACCTGGATTGTCACCCGTATCGAATTTGCGAGACTGTTCTGTAAATAATACGGGTAAAGTCTACAATTAGCAGTGAGACTACTCATTGTTATTAGAGAAACTTCTTGGAAAAAGCGCACTTCCTTCGAAGAAGTACACTCTCTACTTAATTATGTCTAAATAAAAAAGCATGTCTCCTCGTTTGACGAAGTCATTTTAATATTTTTTCGAAACATTTTATTTTAGAAATTAAATTCGGAAGACAAAGATTTTTAAATCATTCTTAAGTGTAAATAAAGAGGCTTCCCACTTTGGTTTGAACATTTTGTTGCTTGATATCTATCTAAAAAAAGTGGTGTAACGAAACGTCTAACAAATATTTTACATATTTACATCTTGAATTAAAAATTTTGAAAATTGTATCTACTTAATTTTAATATGAAATCATAAAGTTTCGAAAAAGACTTAACACTTCTAAAAAATTTTAGGTTGTGTTAGTTATGTCAACGTTTTACACCAGAAATAGGTATTTTTAATTTAAAAAATTAGATTTTGAAGATGAAAATTTTGTCTCCAATTTACGTTTTTCGGTATTGTTACATTTTTTTTACCGAAAAATGACATTTTTGAACAAAAATCATTAGATTTTAAAGGTTCACAATTTTTGAACAATTTTAGATTACGTTAGCGTTTTACACCAAAAAATTGGTATTTTAAAACAAAAATCATTATATTTCGAACCAGATTTGAAATTCGGTAATAGATTCAGGTTATATTAACGTTCAGAACAGAACATTGGTATTTTTTTTAATTGGATTTCAAATCAGATTTACAACTTTTTAATAATTTTTTTTTGCGTTTTACACTAGAAGACAGTATTTTTAGTAGAAAATCATTAGATTTAAAAAAAGTTAAAAACTTGTTGTACAATTGCAGGGTAAGCTAGCGGGTTTCAATATATATATATTTCAAAGAATATTACAAATTTTGGAACAATTTACGGTTATGCTAACGTTTTTCACACAAAATCGGTTATTTGAAACAAAAATCATTAAATTTCAAAAAAGATTAACAATTTGGAACAATTGATTGTTACTTTACGTTAGTATTCTTCGTCGGTAATTCTTGGTTAAAAGAAATTATATTTCAAAGCATATTTACAATTTCTTAACTTTAGGTTAATTGTGTTTTACCTGCAATTGGTATTTTTAGCAAATATCATTATAATTTAAACAAGATTTAGAATTTTTGATCAATTTTCGATTATGTTAGTGTTTCTCGTCGAAAAAAAATTGAATTGTCAATAGTTGAAAATTGAAGACTATTGAGAATTGAAGAAAATTTGAAATTCAATTTTTAGCAGTTGTAAATTCAACTTTCAATTATCTTCAATATTCAGCAGGTTGAAATTTAACATTTAAAAATTCAACTCTTTAAATTTTAAATGTTTTGAAAAATTATAAAATTTGAAAATGACATATTTAACTTTTGAAAACTCAAGGAATAAGCGAATTTTGTATTAAAAACAAGTGTTGAGAATGTAATATTTACATAATTTTACATAAGAATTTAGTAAATGAACATTTCAGTCCATAAAAAAATGTGAAAACGTTCATTTTTTCGAAAATGAATCGCCATTGGGAAATAATGTTTTGGGAAATTAATAGTCATCCAATGGACTATATAGTAGAAAACTTATGAAATTAAAAAAAATCCTAATCTGATTTATCTCCTTGTCAAACAAGTAACATTAGGTTTAAAAGAAGATTTACAGCCTTAAACAATTTCTTGTTACGTTATGTTGGTGTTTTCCGTTTAAAATTGCTACTGTTAATAAAAATCATTATATTTCAAAGAATATTTACAATATTTGAAAAAATAATAGGGTATGTTAGTGTTTTTCTTCGGGAATGGGTATTCTTGAACAAAAATGCGATAATATATCAATTTTCATTTTGTATCCATATTAATTTTTTATTTTAATTTAAAAATTGCATGAAACAACAACAAATAATCACACGCATGTTTTTTTTCTAGTACGATTAATATTTTGAATTAAGATTTTATTGAAATGAGATTTCTGTTTGTTGGCTTTCACATTTGGAAAAACGAGTTTTCTGACAGGACTTTTAGAATGTTCATGTTTCAAATTTCTTTTGGATGGATTTTGAAGGCCTTGTACATTGACGACCATCGAGAGAAATATATGATTAATGATGCAGTACTATCGAGTACCGAATGCATCTGGATTGAAGGAGATCGAAGAAAGAACTGTAAAAGGAGGGACTGATCGCGTGACTGGGCACAATGGCCGTCAGTTGGCCCGTGGGTTTTAATTGAGCCAATTCGTCGAGTTATTCGTAGGCCAGTCTCGTTAACCAATATACGAATTTTCTTCGGTAATCTAAAACCTGAATCAATTGTTACAATGAACAGTGGTAGAACAGAGTTTATTAACAAGGCTGATCAAAATTACATTCTCAGGATAAGAAATAATGACAGCAAAAAAAAATGGAGTTACGGTAAAATTTTTTGATACATTTTTATCCAAAATCTTAAATTTTGTAGATTCCTATATAATCATGCAATGCAACTGAAAGTACAATGGTTCCCGTTTCGCATCGGCTGCCAAATTGTCACGGCTTATCTCCCGAAATTACAAGAGCGCATCGATGCTTCTTTTACTTTTTTATTATGAGAATGGTTTTTACAACACTTTCCAAACTCGTTTATGCAAATCTTTTTCTCGCGAAAGTTTAATCGCAAAACCATAGAAATCGTACTACTCTTCCCAATTATCATATCCATTGTGATGTTCCTTTTTCAATAATAAACCAATAATACGTTTATTTAAAATACCTTTTCATTTTAACTACCTTCAAATTAAATTTTACTAGATTTGTAAAAAACAATCATTCATTTTTTGAATTTATAAATTAGGTCATAATATTCCCAATACAGTTCCTAGTTCCTTCGTTTATATCTTGAGCTTGAAGGAAATTACGATTTAATCCTACACTTAGGTTAACTATTTCATTGTTATTGAAATGAATGATGTATCTGAACCTTTTTTTAATCATTAACATCATCCGCTTTCAAAAATTACTTGTCGGGTATTAATTCAGTATGAGATAGCGTGGGTGTGCGTAGATGTCGGCCATACTGAAGACACAGCAGGGTGCCCGCCGCGCCCACATTGGGGTTCGATGGGCACATGGTCAGCCCACATTTATTTGTTATTCCATTGTTCCTATACCTATTTGGCTAGGCTGAAGTAAAAAAAATAGGTGTGAAATAGTGCTATACTTTTACTTTATAGCAGCCTAATTATTTTATTTACTTTTATGAAAAGTACAACAACTAAAGTATGACAAGAAGCTAAGGGTTGAATCCAACAAATAATCTATTATATTGATTCTGAAGAAGCACATTTCGAAAATTCACAACCATGAGCAAAAAGTTGTGTTCATATCAACCAAATGTAATTAATATGAGTATAACTCATAAACGCCTTAATAATGTCGATCATAACATGATGGATGTGAAAGGATCATGTTCGTCAATCTCATTCAAGAGTCCATAGAAAGAAAATATATCCATTTAATGAATGTATCAGTAGGATTTATGCATGTATTTATAATTTTATTGAAAATACCAGATCAACGTGTAAATACGATGATTGAAGGAAATGTCAATCACACAGAAAAAACTAAGGATTTAATTTTGTTTCAGGTCATTTTCAACACATTTTGACTTCGTTTCTTTGTTCCAAATGAAACTTTATTTTTTTCTGTGCAACAGGAAACAGACTAGAGTTCTGTACTTGTTTATGCCGACTTCCTTTTCGACAAAACCTTGTCAGTAGAATCAAGCACTCTTGTTCTATTTTGAGGCCCCGATTTAATTTGCATTCGTTTCTTACAAAACTGGTCAAGCATTTCATTTCAACGGGAAAATGGTTCGTTAGCTTTTTGTGCACTGCACAATTGACATTAAAAGTCTCGATTTCTCGTCGATGAAATGTTTCTTATTTATTGTTTCTCCAGCAAACTACCGGAAATTCCCTTTGATTTACATAAGGGAAAATAGGCAGGAACTTTAATTTTTGCAGTACATCGAGGACATCGACCAAGTCGAAGAGCAGGATGATGTAACAACAACCATAACGGTTTCGTTGCTAACTGGCTATGCTTCGGTGTTTACATCGCAGATCATTCATTGAGTACATACTGAATGGATTCTGTACGGGGTTTTTGTCGCTGATAAAGACCCGTAGGAATGACTTATCCACTGGATGACAATTTTTTCTTGTCAACTGACCTCCCCATTTCCGTAAGAACAGGTGTATTCCACTTGCGAGAGAACAATGTAAGGATTAAGCAAAAAAAAAACGGTGATAGACGGATTTTGTTCCGAAAGACCTGTATGCATGTATACTCATGCAACTTTTCTTTTTCTAACATACTTCACTTTTCAATGCTAATGTTCGATTAATATTTATCGCGCTTGGCAGCATAGTATGCAAATTTAACAAAGCGCCGCTTATCATACGACTATTTGAATATGCGAAGAGGAGTTTCTACTTTTTGAATTTTAAGTCAATACTGCTCTTGATATCTGAATATTAAAATCTGTGTCTTTTTCTCAAATACTTATTGTAATTTTTGAGAAGAGTAAAATTTTCTTTTTTTACGTCTGGGAAAATTTATAATTTATAAATTTTGGAAAGAACCTAATAAATACGACATCTTCCAGACTAATAGTTAAAATTTCTTTGAAAAAATACGAATCGATTACGTTTCGGAAACACAGCTGGTTTCCCTCATTAGATCTTAAAACAGTTTTAAGAATTCCGTGTAATTTTCTTTCTGTGTGAGTTCCATGTCTTTTAGAAAAATATATAAAACTTTGTAGGAAGTGCTGTAGAAAGATTTGTATTTTTTATTTTTGCAATGAAACTATTGTTCAAACTATGGTAAAAGACCATAAATGTTTTGTAAATAAAAGTTTCCAAGATGGAGACGGGGCATACCTGCTCCGTCCTCACAAAACATTTATTGTCTTTTACCATAGTTTAAACAATAGTTTCATTACAAAACTAAAAAATACAAATCTTTCTACAGCATTACCTATAAAGTTTTTTATATTTTTCTAAAAGACATGGAACTCACACATGAAGAAAATTACACGGAATGTTTAAAACTGTTTTAAGATCTGATGAGGGAAACCAGCTGTGTTTCCGAAACGTAATCGATTCATATTTTTTCAAGTAAATTTTTACTATTACTCTGGAAGATGTCGTATTTATAAGGTTCTATCCCAAATTTATCAAATACTTATATAGTTTACTAAGCATGAGTCCAGCAGAATTTTTTATATTAGGACCGTTTAAAACAGTTCAAATTGACGAATCTAATATGAAATTATTCTAAATGTGAAACGTTTGAAATTGCAAATGAAACATTTAGAATTTGAACAGGCTTTAATTCAAAAGTTTAATATTGTAAAATATTGAACTGTAAGCCTTTAAGATTAAATAATCTCAAAATTAGAAATTTTACACCTCATACAATAATAATGCTTCAAATTCAACATTTTTCAATTCAAAGTGTTTAAAATTAATTAGCCTTAAATTTGAAGTGCTTACAGTTGCACAATAAAAATAAATTAGAAGCATTCAAGATCAGGTTTACCGCAAAGCTTCATTTTTAAATTCCCTGATTTTCCCTGATCAGTTTTGCATTTTCTTTGACGAATAATATTTAAAGTTCGGCTGTAAGTGAAAACTCGAATTTTCCGATAGCCTATAAATGGTTGTAGCCTCTTTGGAATTTATTTTTTTGAATTGGGAGAGAGTTTCTTTGGATTTTAGACACTTTCTTTCAAATAAAGAAAAAAAAATTTCCGACGTCCTAGGAGCAACAGTGAATTTTTTAGAATAAGTCAAAGTTCGTGGTGAAATAAAAATCGAAATTTTCTGATGATGGCCTATAAATGGCTACAGCTTCTTTGGAATTCATTTTTTCATTTAGAACAGAGTTTTTTGGATTGTTTGGCTTCCAGATAGTTACTTTTTTGGATCAAACAAAATTTCGGAACTCTTAGGAGCAACTGGGAATTTTTTAGAAAATGTCAAAGTTCGTGATGAGGTGAAAATCTATATATCTTATGATGGCCTATAAATTGCTACAACTTCTTATTTGCATTTTTTTATTCATTTAGAACAGTTTCTTTGAATTTTCGATAGTAACTTTCCTGGAAAGTACCAAATTTCTTAGGCTTCTAGAGAGTTACTTTCTTGGCGAAAACAAAATTTTGAAACTGCTGGAGCAACAGGGAATTCTTTAGAACTGTTTAAAGTTCAGGTTTAGGTGAAATAGGGTGGACGCAGAACTTCAATTTCAAAATTCCCGGCCTCTTCCCTGACTAATAATATTTAAATACGAGAATTCGGATTTCTTAAAATTTTTATTTTAGTTAATGAAGCGTTTCGTCCTTCCGAAATTCGGGATGACTTGTCCAATATTCTTCAAAAGCTTGGCTAGTCTTCTCGAATTTTCGGGACGACTGGTCCATCCCCTTTTCCAACTCCCCCAGTTTTTCGGGACGACTAGTCACAGCCTTAAGTTAAACAATGGTGAGTTTAAATTAAATAAATTTTGGCGATGTAAGCAATTAAAACAAAAAAATTTTTAACTGAAACAATTATAATTGCTCAATTTAACCAATGCAGTCAAAATGCAGCCTTCATTGTTTTGTACAATCAAATAATGAAGCACTAGATTCAAAATTGTTCAAATTCAAATGCCACTGTTTTTACATTGGCAAATGCATAAAATGTCGATTGAACGATTTTGCAATTAGGCTTACAACATTAAATAATTTTAAATGTTGAAGAGTACCAAATTGAAATGCTTAAAACTATACAGTTTAAAATTAGAATGTTAGCAACTACCAAGAATAAAAAACTGTTCAGTCAAAAACTAAGTTGACTGTCATTTTCAGGTTTTCCAGGTTTCTCGGTCCAGTGACCAGTTGACCACCCTGCGAAGTTTAAAATTCAAAAAGCAGAAATATTTAAAAGAGCAGAAAGTAGTAAAAGGGGTAATTTCGTTATGGCGTAACGCTTCCTTTGCATCTTCTCGTCTCGCCTTCTAAAAGAGTCCTTTGGGAATGCTTCAGGGTGCATTGAAAATCCGAAACCTGTAATCCTCTCTAACAGCATGTACCTGACTTTATGGAAATTTAGTAAATACCCCTAATGTCGGTCTTAGCGTCGAGAGTTAGGTTAGCCACAGTATTATCCTCAATTTTCACGCCGCTCTTTTGTACCTGAAGCTCATTCGCAGGAAGAGGTGCACCACAAATTACAAGTTTTCCTGCCATTTCCCGCCAGAGTTGAAAGGTATCTTGGGAACAATCAGCCCTAGGTAAACAAAGATTTATCTGATAATTTCGAAAAATTAAGTAATTTTCGGGGTTTCCCTATAGGAAAATAAATCATCAGATTTCGTTTGAACACGAGAATAGTAAATTTGTAAAAAAATATTGATCAAACTATTGTAGACTGGCTGACCGCAACACATCATTTTAAAAATTCCTTAATTTTTCCCTAAATAATTTTTCATTTTCTCTGACCATTAATATTTAAAGAACACGATTCTAATCTTGTAACATTTTTAATATAGAATTTATTATAAATAGAATAAAACAATTTTAAGTTTATAGCTTGAGAGCTTTTAAAGTCCCTGAAAATGATTGAAATCTTTACAAATTTTATAAAATCCCTTGAAATCTTTTAAAATACTTTAAAACCTGTAGAATCTTCTAAAGTCATTCCATATCTTTCGAAATTCTAGGAAATTATTTACAAGAGGATGACAATTTTTCAAATCCCTTAAAATCATTCAAATCCTTGGAAATCCTATGAAATTGTTTGAATCGCTTGAAAATGCCCTGAAACCTTTTTAAATGCCCTAAAGTATTTTAAATCATATGAAACCCCTTCAAATTATTGAAATCAATTACAAATTCCTTAGAAACTTTTAAAATGCCCTAAAATATTTCAAATACTTTGCAATTATTTTAAACTTCTTAATACTCTTGAAAATGCCTTGCAATCTTTTAAATCCTTTGAAATACCATTAAAATACCGAAATCAATTCAAAATTCCTTGGGATCTTTTAAAATACCCTAAAATATTTCATATCCTTTAAAATATTCTTAAATCCTTTGAGACTTTTTAAAGCTCTAGAAAATTCGTTGGGTTAATTAAAAAAAATCCTAACAAATTTCAAACCATTTGAAAGTTTTTAAAGTTCTTGAAAATTACTTAGGATCTTTGAAAATACCCTAAAATCTATAAAATCGTTTGGGAATACCTTGAAATATTGGAAAATCTGTTTAAATCCTTTAATTCTTGTGAATAAATTCTTTGAAAACCATTAGAATATGATGAAAACCCGTTAAATTCTATGAAATCTGATATTTCCTGAAATTGTGAAAAATTTATTAATATACCTTGAGACATTGATCTTTTTTTTTGCTTTTAAAATTCCTTCGAATTAAAGAAAAACTCTAATATCTTTTGAATTCTTTGAAATTCCTTCAAATTATTCAAATATCTTGAAAATGCCTTGAAAACTTTTAAAATACAATGAAATATTTCAAATCGTTTGAAATTTTTCTAAATCCTCTAGTAAATTTTAAAGCGTTTGAAAATTCCTTGGAATTTAAGAAAATATTCTATTGCCCTTAAAATCCTTTGGAATATCTTTACATTTTTTAAGTTTATTAAAAATTGCTTGGAATCTTTTAAAATACCCTAAGATATTTGAAATCCCTTGAAAATTTGTAAAGCTCTCGAAAATTGCTTGGAATTTAAAAAAATACCCTAAAATCTTTAAAATTATTTTAAATATTTTTAAAGATACCCTAAAATCTTTAAAGTCCTTTTAAATCACTTAAAATGACTGAAATTAATTAAAAAAATGTCTTGGAATCTTTTAAAATGCCCTAAGAGATTCAAATTCTTTCAAATGCCTTCAGATTATTGAAATCTTTTTAAAGTGCCTCAAAATATTTTAAAATATCCTACAATATTTTAAATCCTTTAAAATCTTTTGAAATCTCTCAAAGCTCTTTGAAACTCTCTGGATAAAGTTTTAAAAATTCCCTAAAATCTTTACAAATCTTTGAAATTCCTTCAAATTTTTGAAGTCTATTAACAATTTCTAGGAATCTTTTAAAATACCCTAAAACATTTCAAATCCTTTGAAATCTTTTGAAATCCCATGAATCTTTTTAAAACTCGAAAATTATTGGAATTTAAAAAAATACCCTACAATCTATAAATTCTTTTGAATATTTTAAAAAATAATCTAAAATCTTTAAAATCCTTTTAAATCACTTAAAATGATTGAAATGAATTAAAAAAATGTCTTGGAATCTTTTAAAATGCCCTAAGAGATTCAAATTCTTTGAAATGCCTTCAGATTATTGAAATCTTTTTAAAATGCCTTAAAATATTTTAAAATATCCTACAATATTTTAAATCCTTTAAAATCTTTTGAAATCTCTCAAAGCTCTTTGAAATTCTCTGGCTGGAGTTTTTCTTAGAATGTTTTAAAATACCCTAAAACATTTTAAATCCTTTGAAATCCTTTGAAATCTTTTGAAATCCCATGAATCTTTTTAAAATTCGAAAATTCCTTGGAATTTAAAAAAATACCCTAAAATCATTAAAATCCTTTGAAATCCCTTGAAATGATTGAAATATGTTAAAAATTTCTTTTAGGCTTTTAAAATACGCTAAAAGATTTCGTTTGAAATTTTTCGAAATCCTTTGGAACATTTTAAAGCTTTTTAAAATTACAAGGAATTTTCAAAAATATTCCAAAACCTTTAAAATCCTTTGGAATCTTCAAATTTTGAAGTCTATATTAAAAATGCTTTGGAATCTTTTAAAATACCCTAAAATATATCAAATCCTTTGAAATCTTTTGAAATCCCTTGAAACTTGAAACCACATAGAAACCCTATATTTTTTAAATCCTTTGAAATCCCTTCAAAATATTGAACCCTATTAAAAATGTGTTGGGATCTTTTCAAATAATAAATAATAAATTGGAAAAATAGATACCTGAATTCAATTGCGGTGAATTCATGGGTTAATTTATTGAAGAAAAGTTACCAGAGTGATATTTTAATTAAAAAAAGTGACTACAGTAACTTTATCTTTAAAAAGTGATTTCAGAAGAAAAAAAATCTGTGTAGCAGTCCTGATTATTCTTGACAGTTACTCAATGTGCTTCTTACCGAAATTCCCTGACTTCTGAATTTTCTTTTTCAAAATCCCTGACTTTTCCCTGACCAAAAAAAAACGGCCTGACTTTTCCCTGATTGCCATGTTTTCCCCTGTGTACAAAAATCGTATAGCGTTGGCACTTAAGTCCCTCACATATGCATTTCTTTGTTGTTTTTTTTTTCGTTTGGGGTCTACTTCGGGTGTCAAAGACATCTGATTACCAATTGAAACTGATAATTCGATTCTCCTTTTAAAGTTCGCCTCAAAGCCGTTTGCACCGTCGGAGTCGCGGGTGTGTTGGATATTATAAGCCGGTATCGGATGGACGAACCCCTGTGGTCGCGATTCACGGATAAGAACGCTATTACCATCGTCCTGTCCACCTCTCTCATTCCCTCCTCTTTTCTCCACCTGTCTTCCCCCGCACACCAAATTCTCATTCGCGTCCGTCGACTCTCCCATGGGACGGATTAGTTATTCCGTCTGGAATCTTAGAAAGGGTTGCGCTGTCTAGAAAGCACGCGGAGGAAATTCCATGATCGTGAATGATGAAAGGTACGCCATAACAATACACGCGC
>CAKNYM010002270.1:0-10044 GCA_932195095.1 Andricus curvator | reverse complement strand
ACAGAACCAAAATTATGGCCTTTTGAATATGACCCTTTTTTATGAAATTATCTTTAACATCAATTTTATAAATAAAATTTTTCGTTTTTTAAAATAACTCATTTGCTCAGCGTTTTAGGTGAATGTTGCCAGTATGTTATCTAAAAAAGACTGAATTTTGAGTAGATCTAAAAGAAACAATGCTCTAGCTGCAATAGAACCAAAATTATTATATAATAGCCTTCACTCATTTTAAGCTTACAATCATATTTTCATAATATCGTTAATAAAAGTTTTCAGTTCATAATTAAATTAATTAAGTCTTCATTTAATTCAAGCGCAAGATACACAATATGGTAAAACCATTTTTCCATGTCTCATCCTCCAGAAACAAAAATTTTTTTAAAAAATGTCAACAAAATTCCATAAAAAGCGTAATTTTCAGGAGGCCATAATTTCGATGCGATTAGAGCTAGCGTAATGTTTTTTTTAGATCTACTAAAAATGAAGTCTTCTTTAATTAATTATTGGGCAATTTTTACCAGATATGCATAGGAAATAAGTTATTTCCCCAAAACTATTTCTTTTTTTGCATTCAAATTATTCGCTTAAAATCGACTTTTTAGGACCATAACTCCCAAACTTTTAGAGATAGAACATCCGATTTTTTTTTCATTTTCAGAAAATTTTAAGCACTTTAATTCTTGTTAAGGTGTTTGGAACATAGGATGAACTGGAATAAGGCAATTTTCAAAAAACTGATTTTTTCCCACTTTTTTCACCATTTTTCAAAAATATTGAAGGGTTTCAGTTCTCGTAAGATGTTCA
Organism: Andricus curvator; assembly: GCA_932195095.1. Taxonomy (NCBI): domain Eukaryota; kingdom Metazoa; phylum Arthropoda; class Insecta; order Hymenoptera; family Cynipidae; genus Andricus; species Andricus curvator. The sequence continues at coordinate 9,237 of CAKNYM010002270.1, read as the reverse complement.
GCACCTGTAGCCCTTTTTGGATGCCAAAATGAATGGTTTGAGCTAATGAAATTCCACGTTAAACTTATTTTCATTAATATATGTTGATTAACCTCTTCAAAAAAATCAAAAAAAGAGTTTTCTCAAAAAGGGCCCAAGCGATTTTTTTTCATTTTGGGATCAAAATGATCGTGGGGCATCATAGAAGTATATTCAGAAGAAAACCGGCATATGCAAGTCCTTTTGGGTTGAAGTCAGTTGAGGCACACCGTGCCCTAGGAGCGTTTAGCAGAACGGTATTAGAGCTAATGCCGTAACAGTGGCAGAGATGGTAATAAAGCACTCTTAGTGCCAAATTGAGCCTTTGGATGTAGGTCGTTTCCGCAAAAGTTGGACAACTAGATAGTATGTGTCCTAGATTCTCGAGGTGTGCATGACACGCTCTGCAGCTATCATCGGGAATGTCTTGGCTTAAAATGTAGCGATGGTATGCTAGAGTGGAAATGAAACCGTCTTGACATTCCAAAATGGAATCCTCCGTGTCCGATTTCAATCCGGGTGATTTAAAGAAAGCAAACGTTAGCTCATACGACATGGACTGATCTTCCACATTTCTGTGGAAGATGCCGTGCATCCTCTTGTCGAGGAGCTGTTCGCGGAAGTTTTTCTCCTGTGTTTTCTTAGTCCGTGCCTTCAGGAGTGAGTACTCGCGATGGATAAGATTTGATGCATTTTGCTCACCCCTGATATTGAAGTCAAGGCCGAGTGTTTCAACAGCCTCCTCCGCTGCTTTGTACAGAAACGCTCCTTTACCCACTTCTTTGTGCTTCCTGAGCATTTTAAGAAAAGGTATCGTCCATTTGCGACTATATGTACTGTACCCAGAATAATCCTGTTGTGAAGACATTCAAGATTCAGTATTCCGCGACCACTTTGACGGCGTGATGTAGAGTCGCGGAACAGAGGACTTAAGGTGCATACTTTTGTTCATGTGCATAACCTTTCGTGACCCGATATCAAAGGATCTGAGCTCGTTCTTCGTCCATGGAACAACTCCAAATGAATAGAGTACTGCCGGGACAGCAAGCATGTTCGTTGCAGATACTTTGTTCCTCGCCGACAGTTCTGCTTCGGAGAGTGACCTTTATAGATGTCACGTCCTGAATGAGGCTCTGTGGCACGCCCAGGCATGTATAGGTCTCTCCAGCGCTAAGGTATCGTATAGCGCCTCTGTCGACGAGCTCAGGGTCTTCAGGGATGCCATTAAGTTTTCCTCGCTTCAAATAAACCTTGGCGCATTTTTATAACCCAAATTCCATGCCAATCTCCTGAGTGTATTCTTCGACAATCCCTAGAGCTAGGTATAGTTGGTTTTTATTTTGAGCACAGATCTTAAGATCGTCCTTGTAAAATACATGAGTGACCTTATGCTTTTGATTTCTAGATTTGCCGCAGAAGTACCCTTCGGAATGGCGAAGTGCGAGAGATAGTGGCAATAATATGAGGCAAAAGAGGAGTCAGCTCATGGTATCGCCCTGAAAGACACCTCTCTGAAAGGTGACGGTGTTAGTTGTCACATGATGTATTCCAGATGAGATAGTAAATCTGGTTTTCCAGAGCGACATCAATCTCTCTATGCACCTCACGATGTGCGGATGAATCTTTAAGCTTTCCAATAGATAGATGATAAGACTATGGGAGGTTGAATCGAAAGCTTTCTGTTAAGCAATCCAGGCCATCGATAGGAAGCGCTGCCGACACATCTATCGATGAGCAGGTTCTCCCGAGATCCTGCTACGCCTTTCTTTGAGCAGCGTTGTTCGTACATTTCTCGCCACACAGTGTGTTCAGACAAGTGATTGGTCTGTAATTCTTCGGGTCAGCTAAGTTGCCTATCTGTGAAAGGAGTATTGTGCGCTCTTCCACCAACCACTCCGGAATAGGCTGTTCCGACTTTAGATATTAGGTGAAAATGCGGGCCAGATGCAGGTGGGTTAAAGGAAACTTCTTCCACCAGAAGGTCTTGATACCATCTGGTCCCGGAGCGAAATAGTTCTTCATGCCTCTTAATACTTTTTTCACCTCCTCGGTAGTGATGAGTGGGCATTCTTCCTCAGGTGTTATAAGGGCTTTTCACAGTTATTTGAAGCTATTTATGCTCTTTGAGTCAGACAAAAACTGTTGGTTTTCTCTCACCCACCTCTCCCTCCGCTCTAGACATCTCCTAGCGTCAGATAGTAGCCGTATTCTGTCAACAATATGCTGCTTGATGGTCCGCAGCTTTGACTTTTTAACTGTGTGATAACGGATCCGCAGTTCGCGCGCGAACTGTCAAACCTTGGCGGTGAAATTCCTGCCAGATGTTATGTAGTCAATCACACACTAAATGCGGGACGTGTACTGTCTTGCCCAGCCTATCTTTGTGGTGAGTTTATGCATTCTTTTCTTGGTCTTATGATCAGCCGTTGGTTTTGTTTTACGGCTTGCATCCGCCAAAGCTCTCGCCCCATTATACATACCACAATATATAGTCCAGTGGTCGGATTCTTCGAAAAAAAACCCACGAAGCTCGTCATCCAGTTCAGCCAGATCTTTGGGCTTTAAATAAACCTGGATGTTGATGTTTCTCCAGGTTGTGAAGCATCACTCTTCCTCGATTGGATGTCTGCCCGCGGTTGGTCTCAGTGTCGCCTCTCTTTCTCTGCTTCCGGCTTGTTCTGGCTGAGGTAAATGAGGCGCTCCGCTTACATAGCCCCTTTTTCGGAGTTATTTGGCATGGTTTCGCAGACGTTGACGCGAAAAGTGCGAGAGCTCTGGGTGTTTCACGCACCACAGAGCCTGCAGTCGTGCCATGTAACCTACGCTTGGGGGTTAATTCCTTCGGGACCACCCCTGGACAATGTCCGCGACTGCTTATTAATTATTGTAATTATATTGAGCAGACACCCTTGGTACAGGGATCCTCTATCCGCAACGCGAGGACGCGCTATATTATATATAATATTGTACTGCGAAAATATTTTCGTTTCAGATTGTTCTTGAAGAAGACGGACAGAACACGACGAATTTGAACACTGAACTCTATTGTCAAGAAGGTATTCTATACAAACATGTTTGATGATGCTTTTCAGAAGGTGATGAGCTAATATATGGAATTATTTGTTATAGGAGAGTCGGCAAGTGAGAGCCTATGTTCGAGTCCGAGTACAAGCAATTTATCTTTAATCAATAATGAAAATCAATGCTCCAGATTTTCAGCAGAGATTGTTTCGGAGACCACTTGTTTTCTGTAAAATGTACGAGTTTTGGTGTTGCCTTGAAGATAGCCAAGGAAACAGTTGTAGAATTTCCGGAGGCCTTCAAACATACGACATGGAAGAGAGACGAAGATGATTCGATTTACTCTAATGGAGTAAATTCATTAAGACTTCGTATTTATGAGCGGCTGAAGTACGCAATCTTTATTTATTATTGTTTACTTTTTATAATTTAATAAATTGTTAATCTTAACTAAATTTATCACTTTTTAGGTATCTGAAACAGCAGGTGAATAAAAAACGTAAAAGAATCACGACCGATTTCGAAGAAGAAAATCCAAAACGCACAGTAGTTGTTGCCAGGTACACAAAGGATCAGGACGTCTATGGATGCGTCGCCTACGAGCCTTCAATAGATGATAGTAAAACAGCGGAAAGCCAGGAAGGCAAGATGAAGTTGTTACTCAATATATTCAAGGCAGAAGAAGAAACAGATGAGACAACTGTAAACCAGCTTCTTAATGATACCTATGCGACAAAAAGGATTTGCATCAACAGGAGGGAGGCCAAAGGGCTGAAATTGAAGGACGTTTTGGGGAAGCACTGGCCTCATTTAACCAAGGAAACACACTTTCTTGCCCACTTAGAAATTCTTTTGAGGAAGAACGGAACAAGAATTCTGGCATACGCGCTTAGAAATGAAAGGGCCCTTAATCACTTCATATTTCAACGATTACTGCCGTTCATATCGGAAGGCTGAAAATATTCCATTGGCGGTAAAAAGTATGAACAAACAATTTGATGATGCTGATAAAGCTGCTAAGGGTTTGAAGAGCAGAATGCCAAACATTTTACTGATATTTCCACTGATTACCTGCAAATTCCACAAAACGGATCTCTTAGACATTGTTGTAAGTAAATCTAATTTTTGTATCAGAAATTTAAAAAATAAGATTTTTCTTTATTCTCAGTATTTATGGAATTAATACGCATTTTCAGGAATCGAACGGCCAAGATACAGAAGTACTGACCGCACATTACGTACAGTTTACAATTTTTAACCAAATAGTTGATCTTTCTAGAAAAACGGACGAATTTTCAACAAAATAGTCGAATTTCTAAACAAACAGTTGAAGTTCTAACCAAATGGGCGAACTTTTAAACCAAAAAGATAAATGTTTAACAAAACGGTTACATCTTAAACAAAATAGTTAAATTTTCAACTAAAATGATGAATTGTGAATAAAAAAATTCATTTTTAACAACGAGATTCAACTTTCAACTAGGTAGTTGAATTTTCAATCAAAAAATATGAATTCTCATCGAAAAACATAATAGTTGATATTACTACGAAGCAAAGATTTTAATTTTACATCAAAAACTGTCGAATTTAACAAAGAAATAAATAAATTCTTAACCATTCTAATTTTAAATCAAAAACAGTTAAATTCAAATAAAAAAGACGAATTTTCAACCAAATAGTTTAATTTTTAACTAAAATCTCCCAATTTTGAACCTAAAATGGAATAATTCAATTTGCAGTTGAAAATTTGTATTTTCAATAAGGTATTTGAATTTTCAACCAAATTTCTTCACCCAATAAAATGAATTTTTTTAACAAGTTGTTTAACTTTAGGTCAAATAATTGAAGTTTCACTCAAGCATGATAAACTGTAGATACAAAATGATTTATTTTATGTTACATTTTGTTTCAGGGATGTCTTTATACGATGAGGCCGTTTCCTGTCTGATTATCATAGAAAATAAAATAGTCTTGCGAACCAATTCTGTAATTCAGGGTATTCTGATGTTGATTCTAAGCTACTACGTTTATGGCTACAATTACCCACCGAAGAAAGCTTCTTCATTAGAGTTCATAAAATTGTAAATTCCCTTGAAATTGTTAAAGCATCTTGAAAAATATTAAATTTTAATAAATACCGATATTTAAGTTTAATTAATCTGTTTTCAAGTTCTAATCAATAAATTTAAATTAATTTGGTGATTAGAGCTTTATCATGCATTCTTTATGACCTAATTGTTTCTCACGGTTCGTTACAGAATGCTGTTGGACATTAATCCAGGAGCACATAAGAGGGGCCGTAAAAATTGCAAGGATGATCGGGATCCGAAAGCAGGATGATTAATTGATAACATTGTCGGCATGATTTAGCAGAGATTGAAGATATGATGATTATTATTATTAAAGTGAAAGTTTAAGTGTAATTTTAGTAAATTGAAAAGAAATTTGTGTTTCGGGGTGTCCATTCGAGTGTGAAGTAGATTGTAAAAATGGTTACAAATAGATTAATACTCTCGATCAACAGTAATATTGAAGTTTGAATTTTCGATTTTTAATCAAGTTAGCTTGTCTTGATTCACATTTTCTTATGCTTTTATAGGCTTTAAACATATGCTCCTTGATTTTGACATTTCTACCGTTATGATTATATTTACACATAGTTTATTTGGAGAAGCAAGCTTGTGCACGTTAAAAAACTATTGAAAGTTAAAATAGAACTAATAATAAAGGCGAGGAACCAACCTAAACTATTGTGTACATTTGTCTACGGAATAAAAAACAAATGACTAACTTCAAATGTATTGTATTTAATAGGTTGAAAAATAGTCACCCGATAAGAAGGTGTGAATTAAATAGGATTGAAACATTTCTATCTGTGAGCTGGGAGATCACCAAAAGTGGCCAAAATTCAGCATTTCGTTGGATTTATATGAAACTTGGCATAAGGGGGTTTTTGACCTCGGTGATTCCGAATTTTTTCCAAAATTCATACATTCACAATGGCAGATTTAAAATGGCGTTAGAGAGATCATTAAACTGCTTTGGGTTCGAATGGCAGATGGGACAACTTTGCATGGATTTCGTGTCTATGGGGACGGCGATTTCTCAAGCTCAGCTTAGAGGGCAGCACCGTGAGTGGAGATATACCTTGTACGCAGGCACAAGGCATTATCTACAGATTCCTTATTTTTTTTTGTTATTTGAAAACGATTTGCTTCTTTATTTTTACACCCAATCGCCGCATGCACACTTGGCATTTCAAAAATAGTGCTTTAAGCTAACACCTCAACGCTGCGTTAGGAAGGACTGATATAATTCGAATAGCAGACCTACCACCGTTGGAACCGTCATCTTGTGTATCTCCACACGCACTAGCGACCCTAGCGGCCACAAGTGTCAGCCGCCGTCCCCATAATGATGCTTAAGACTTTGCCATCTATCAGGGTTAAACATAAGCTAAAGTGTGTGCGAATGAGAATATCATTCACCATAATTTCTGTAGGTCTCAAATCATTAATTTCGGCTTCTGTTTCGGATTTTCGTCTTGTGATGACATCTGCTGACTCTTTTACATACTGCAGATTAAGATATACTGCCGATTTATATACTGCAGATTAAGACGAATGACAGACGCCAAGTGACAGAGAAACAAAAGAACAAATGCTAACAAGAAAAATTTTCCCGAATTCGGTTAACCTAATGCAATCCGCTATGATTGCACTGTGAATGTGCAACTGTGCAAGCTCAACTTTGTTTGCTAATATCTTCGTCAAGTGTCAATGGTGGCAAAGGGTGACAAATAACCTGACAGTAAACATCATTATGAACCTAAAAGCACTATAGAACTTCAGGTATCAGGCGTTACTTCGAGTTACTTTTGATTCGAAAAATGTCTATCACTGTTAATTCCTGAAATGCATGGGTACAAGGTGAGGGGATTCAAAAACGAGCTAATGTTCGAATTTCTTTTCTATATCGCATTAATTTATGACCACTCTAATGAACAACAACTGTAACATTTGGTTTCTTAACATTATCAACGATTTTTTCAAAGCTCTTCTTCAAAAAACAGTAATAACAAAAAAGCACAATTCTTTAATTCATAACGCTCTAGAATTAAGAGGACTAGTTTAAATATCATGAAATTTGGTGAAAAGTTTCTTCAACTCATCTGCATTATAAAAAATAAGTCTTCCTTTAACAACTTTGAAGTTGATTTTCGGCCAGTTTTGGTGGTCTCTCAGCCCACTGTGCAAACTAGGGAGCCTATAGAGGCAATTTATGTTTTCATTCAAGAAGAAAAAAAAGTAAAACACATGTACGTGACAATACAAAATTTACTGTTAGTCCATACCGCGATATGTTTACCGATATATTTAAGATTATTGATAAAAATCACGAATTTATGTTTTCCGCGAATTCAAAAGACACGAAAATTCCCATTACCTGCCTGAATATTCTGTCGACACGCCTACTAACTTCAACTTTCGACAAGATTCAGTGGAATTGATTTACTTCTTATCTCCCCTCATCGAATGGAATAAAATTGACTTCAACTTTCAGGGTATCTTCACGGCATTAAACCGGATGAACTGGTCTTAAGTTTCTATTCTCTTCACAAGAATTAAAATGTTTTGAATTTTCCTGAAAATCGACATGAAATTTAACAGGATTCAGATGAAACGCTATGTTTGAATAAAAAATGAAAGGAAATGTAAATGGCAGAAAACGACATTGTTTTGTATTTAAAGCCTTGTGAATTTAACCATATTTGGACTCGTTATAAATTCATTTTAATTCGCACCTTCTTACGCCCACATATCTCTTACGTTTAATAAATTCAAACAAGGTTTTATATAAAAAAATAGGTTATTATGCTATCTTTTCACATTTTTCGACAGTTTTTCGAATATGTTAATGTTTAATGTAAAATAGTGATAAATTATATCTCCAAAGAGTGTAACTAAATGTTAGTTATGTACAGTGAATGTAAGTCGAACATAAATAAAACTTTGCAAGAATACACAACAAATTAGATTTCCGTTCGAGTAGAAAAATTTGTATTGGATACTGTTCTTTAGCAGCTATCCATTCGCATCGAATTAACAATTATTTGCGATGCGGCATATTTAAGGACATATTTTGACGATACTTTATTTCCTGGCAAAATACGTATTCAAAGAACTCTTTAGGATAATAGCGAATTATAATAGTGGGTTAAATTTGTATTTGTCCAACATTAGTAAGCCCTCCAAATTTTAGTACGATTGGATAATATCTTCTGTTCTGCGTATGAATTTGAACATTTCGACGCCTCCATTCAATATGAGTCTATGTGCTGGCAGCGCCGTGTATGAGACTATGCGCTGTGTATAAGCATAGGGAATAGTCTCATACAGAGCGCTGTCAGCACATAGTCTCATATTGAATGGAGGCGTCGATTTAAATTCTGCCCAATTAAACAAAATTTTCCGATGTGTTAAAAAATTAGTTTGAATTTTTTGTCAGTACAGTTTTATGTACTGAATAATCATAAAAAATTACAAATTAAAACCAAATTTCTGCTCAAGTTATAACTTTCTTAAAATGTAAAATAAACTAGTTTTTTGGATTGTGCTAACTGCAGTTTTTCTAAATTTAATATTTCGTGCTTGAAATTTCTTCAGCTTGAATCGAAGAAGCATGGAATACTTTCGCTGTCTTATAAAAAAAAAACTTTTCGCGCGTTTTTTCGTGGTGTGCAACATTTAAAAATTACTCACAAAACGTCAAATTCACCATTTTCAAACCAGGAAAAAATTTATTTTCATCATAACAAAACAATGGCATGTTTCTTTTATAACGGGTGAAGAAATGTCAAGTACGTGTTTAAATTTTTTCAAAAAAATATCCAGTTAATACAATTTAAACATTTTTTGGTCCATAGGAAATTTTTTATTAAATTTCCAAAATTTGACTTACTACTGTTGGGCAAATACAACTTTTACCCACGACTAGAATCCGCTACTCGAAAAGAGTAGCCAAGTATTTTCAGTAGTTTTTTATGAATACGTATTACGCATAATTCCAATGTCTTTTCCCAAATTTTGCATACACGGAAAAAGATTGTCGTAAAAAAAGTCACGCACTAGTAGCTAGGTCTAGGATACGAGAAAAATTCATCGGATATTAATGGATTTTCGTAAATAATCTGCAAAC
>CAKNYM010002266.1:0-16457 GCA_932195095.1 Andricus curvator | reverse complement strand
TGAGAGGTGTGTCTACTGCTCGCATTAAGAGGAATTAAAAAAATGTAAAATATGTTCGCCCCTAATAGCACGGAACGTTCACGGAACGTGTAAAAAGTCCGCCGCTTGGGAACGTTCCAAGCGTAAATTAACGTTATTGTTATTATTATCAATAAATATCGCGTAAACCGTAAGTGATAGGTCAAAATCGATGTCAGTTTATGATACGGATATCATATTATAGTGTAGTATGTGCGGTACTCAAAACTCAAAAATGACATCCATTTTTACCTATCTCTTACGGTTTATGAGATAATTGTTGTTAAAAATAACAATAATGGAAAGTTCCCCTCAGGTCCCAGTGGAACGTTCCTGGAACGTTCCAGTGGAACGTTCCCAAGGGGCGGACATTTTACACGTTCCGGGAACATTCCTGGAACGTTCCAAAGGTGCCCGCGGAACGTTCCAGGAACGTTCCGTGCTATTAGGGGCCTGCATGGAACACAACACAAGTGGCAATCGTTAAGGAAATAGAAAAGAATTGGTTTCAGAGATAAACCTATTCTTTCGTTGGGCACTTCTCTCGATGGAAAATTAGCACATTCAAAAAAATTAAATAATGCTCACTCTTTCGTTTATATCTGAAAATATTAATTTTTCTTTATTCTTCTCTTCTTACCGGGTGTGCAATCCATGGAAATTTGCACAGCAGTAGTGCGTGTTCCAAGACAGATTTCATATGAAATCAGTCAAAATATGTTTCTGTTCGATAGATTAATAAAAAAATGTTCACATAATTTACCCAAATACAATACTTATTTATTTAAAAAAATGCATTTATTTCAATTCACAGTTTCGTCTTAAAAGTTACATTATTCTATTCCTTTCTATTCTTTCTTTGACATTTCTCCACTTTTCATTTCCTTCCAATAAGCTTCGATTAAATTTTTCTGAGTGGATTAAAAAGACTAGCTTTTGCGTCTTCAAAGTGACATTGTTCTCTTTCTTTCTATTCTTTCTTTTGCATTCCTCCCAATACACTTCCATTAAATTTTTCCAAGTCGATTAAAAGGAATAGGTTTTGCTTTTTTTTCTACTCGTTGGTGGAACTTTCGATGAAGGAAAATTCACGTGGAAATTCAGATTCTGAATTTTTTTGAATTCTTCTCTTCTTACCGGGTTTACAAACAAATGTTTATCGTTTCGTAATTTGTATATTTATGCGCGCGCATATGTGCATGCGTGTGAAAGAAGTTGTTAGTTTGCGCAGTTTGTTTGGAGCGTTTGGAGGATTGCGCAGTTTGGAATGGAGCAATATTGTTTACGTGAATCTGGTTTTTTCCATGAAAATTACTTACATTAACGATAATTGAAAATGGACATGGCATCACAAGGTACATTTTGCAACTCGTATATAATCAACTTCTAATAGAACACCCGTTAAATATTAAACAAAGTAACAAAGCCTATAGAGGCGAAGTGAAATAATATTCATAGATTCAGTATCATGCTCGTAATAAAGGAATTTTTTGTTGAAAAATATAAAATTTTAAATAAATTGAGGTAAATCTCCATACAGATATCTTGAGAGTGTAAAATAAAAGTATTTAAATAAAAAGATTGCCCATTTGAGGTTAGGTTTTTTTTATACGTGTACGCTACACGCTACGTAGAGTGGTCACGCAGCACTAAATTACTAAAATACGCGAAGTGGAATTTAAGCGTTATACCACACAGTTCTACGCTCCGCTTTCCGTAAAGATTTTTCTATCATTTATCGTATAAATAAATTCAGTTGATAAAATTATTTAAATTATCAAAATTAAATGCATGGTAGTCTGAAAGTAACTACACTAAAATTGAAACAAATTTGGATTAGAATGTAAACATTGAGATTTTGTCGTTTCAAATTTAAATTGTTCGAAATTGTACCATTTTAAATGAAAATCTTTCGTACCTAAATAATCGTAAAATAAAAAAGGTTAAAATTGTAATAATCTCATGTTAACAAACTTCAAAAGTATTTGGTTTTCATTTGGTACATTTTATCGTTTAAAATATCTAAATTTTTCAAAATTATACAATTTCCAATTAAAATCCTTTATTGCTAAGTAATTGTATAATAGAAAAGTTAAAAATTGGAATGTCATGTTTAAAAAAATCAAAACTGTTTGGTGTTAATTTAAATAATTCAAAATTGTATAAATTATCATTTAGAATTCAAAGGTTCAACTTTTTGTGGTTTCGAATTTAACTTGTTCATAAGTGTACTTTATTAAATTAAAATCCTATATACCTAAATAATTGTAAAATAGGAAAGGTTAAAATTGGAATAGTTTCATGATAACAAAATTCAAAATTATTTGGTTTACATTAAAATTTCCAATTGAAAGCCTTATAATAATTAAAGCAATGTTAAATTTAAAACGTTCAAAGAATAATTTCAATGAAACTTGAAAGAATTTCGAATAAAAAAGCGTTCAAAATTCAGAAGCTAAAAAGTTATTCTTAATTTGAATCGCTCAAGCTTGTACATTTTTAGTTTTGAATTTGTAGTTGTATGTTTTCAATTTGGATGGCTTCTGCTTTGTAAATGTATAATTTTGAATGTTTCTCGTTTGAAAATTTAGACGCTTTAAGTTGTACAAAAATTTTTATTGAAAAAGCTTAGTTCTATTTTGCTACACAAATTTCATGTTTTTGTAAAAACCAAATTAAAAAGGTTTAAAATTTGAATTCTTAACGAAAAATGTAATAGTTAATATTTTAACAAAAAAAGAAGAATTTTCGACAAAATAGTTGAATTTTTTACAAGAACAGTTGAGTTTTCATCCAAAAAGACAAAGTTTCAACCAAAAAGGATGATTTAAACAACAAAAATTGTTCCTTTTCCACAAAATAATTACATTTTTAACCAAAAAGATAAATTTTCCGCCAAAAATGTAAAAGTTTAATTTTCATATAAAAAAAAAATTATTTTCCAATCAAAGAAATAAACGAATTTTCAACCAATTATTCAAATTTTCAATCCAAGAGGTTAATTTTCAACTAAAATTATGTATCTGTAACAAAAAAAAATGAATTTTTTACAAACTAGTTCGACTCTCAGCCAAGTAGTTGAATTTTCAACCACAAAAAGATGAATTCATAGTTGAGCCAAAAAAATTTTAGATTCATACAAAAAAAAAAATTGGATTTAACAAATAAAAATTATTTTTTTTTAATTTAACAAAATATTTGAATTCTCAACCAGAAAAGATTAATCGTAAGAAAAGTCGAATTTTCATCAAACTTCATCAATTTTCAATCAAATTGTTTAATTTTTAAGTCAAAAATACGAACTTTCTTCAAGACAGTTGAATTTTCAACGAAAAAGTTCATTTTAAACCGAAACATTAATTTTTAACCAGACGGTTCAGTTTTGCTCAACAAGGTGAAATTTCTACAGAAAGCGATGAATTTTTAAACCAAAAAGATGAATGTTCAATAAAATAGTTGAATTTTCAACAACAAAAATTTGTTAGTCAAGAAAGAAAAAAAAATTGAATCAAATTGATGAATTTTCAAGCCAAAAAAATGAATTTTCAACAAAAGCATTGAATGTTCAACTAAGAAGTATCACTTTTAACAAAACTGTTAAATATACAAAATAAAATAATTTCGAACCAAATAATGAAGGTTTTAACCCGAAATGATGAATTCTTAACCAAACATTTAATAGTAGACTTTTCAACCAAAAATAATGAACTTTCAACAAAAAAGAGTTGAAATTGTTATTGGGTTCTATTAATTCAGTTTACATTTGAGTGGCAAAAAACCCGAGAAAAAAGGAAGACTGTGAAGCTTGCAATAAATAAATAGAAATTTTGATCATCCATTGACAAAAGAATACCATTTTAAATAAACATTAAAGTTCATTTTTAGTATTTATAAAATATTATGTTAGAAAAATGTCATAGTTGATATTTCAACAAAAACAGAACGAATTTTCAACAAAGCACATGAATTTTAATGAAATAGTGGATTTTTCAACTAAAAAAGAAATTTTCTATCAAAAATGAAAAAGCTTAATTTTATGTTCAAAAAATTAATTTTTTACGAGAGAAATAAACGAATTTTCAACCAAGAAAGATGAATTGTCAACGAAAAATGTAATCGTTGATATTTCAACCAAAATAAATTTTAATTTCAAACAAAAAACAGTTGGATTTAACCAATAAAATTTAATTTTTAACAAAAAAATTATATTCTCCACCAAAACAGATTGTCAACCATACAGTTGCATTTTTGGCAACAACAACAAATTAAATTTCTACCCAAAGCGATGAATTTCTAATAAAAGTGTTGAATTTTCAACCAAGAAAGAATTTCCAGTCAAGGAAGAAAAACAATTGTTGAATGATGTACAAAGCAGTCGACTTTTCAACTCAGAAATATGATAATTCGTAAAGTTTTCCACTTCGCGTAAAAGTTTAAATCACTACATTTAAATTACTTTTTATACGAATATAGAACATTATTCCGAACTAGGGTGACAGACGTCCTCATTTTGTGTACTATGTCCTAATTTTTCATGCCCGAAAACGAAAATTCGCGATTTTTATTGTACGGACCTAAATTTTGTTCACAATTTTGTAGGGCGCAGTCTCATTGTGACTGTTCAATTCAATTTCAAAAACTTCGCATGTGTCGAATTTGACTAATGTTTAAAAAGAAGGTAAAACATCAAATTGCCTAAAAAAATTGGAAGTTCTGAAAAATGGTTTAAATAATTAACATATTGTACAGATTGTATTCAATTATTTTAATAAAAATATTGACTTCGAAAAAGTTATTTGTATAATAAAATTTATGAACTTAGGGAATAAACATACAATTTTATTATTTTGTTCAAAATTCAACAATTTTGTTAAAAACAAAAAAGTCAATCTTGTTTGGTTGAAAATTCAACTTTTTTGTTTAAAATTCTTCTTTTTGGGTTGAAAATTCAACTACTTGGTCGCAAATTAAGTTCGTTGTTGAAAATTCATATTTTTTGTTTGAAAATTCGACAGTTTTGTAGAAAATCTGTATTTTTGGCACAAAAATTAAAAATGCTACTACTTGGTTGAAAGTGGAAATACTTCGTTAAAAATTAATTGTTTTGGTTTTGTTAAATCATAATTTTTTAACTGAAAATATAACTATTTTATTTTTAGTTGAAAATTAATTTTTTTAGTTGAAAATTCATGTATTTTTTTGAAAATTAGTCTTTTTATAGAAAATTAATCATTATGGTGGAAAAATCATTTTCTAAATCAAAAATTCAACTATTTGGTTTGAAATTAATTTCTTTTATTGCAGATTCATCATTATAGTTGAAAATTCATTTCTGTCGTCAAAAAATTAAGTATTTTGTTATACTCTCTTTTTTTTTAATTAATTTTTTATACTGAAAATATAACTGTTCCGTGCTGTGTTGAAAATTCTACTACATATTTTGTTGAAAATTCGTCTTTTCCTGTAGAAAATTAATCTTCTTGTTTGAAAATTCATTTTTTTGTTGTTGAAGATTCCTCATATAAGTTGGGAATTCATTTATTAGGTTGAAAATTCATGTATTTGATTAAAAATGCATCTTTTTTTGTAGAAAATTAATTTTATTGGTTAAAAATTGATCTTTTTGGTTAAGAATTATTTTTTTCGCTTGAAGATTTAATCTGAAAGAAAAATTTATAACTGTTAGGGAAATTTAAGAATTTGTCAAGGAAACTTAGGGAATTTCGAAATTAATATTTTATAGCAACCCTATATCTTAAATAACGCGCCTTAAGTTAAATTGTATTATGAGTGGGGGGAAATTAGTAATTGAAGGGGGTGAGAAGTGGGATAATGTCCGGATTTTCCGATTAAGCCATCTGGTCACCCTAATTATTCCTTCTTTCACATTTTTCAGATTCAGATATCATCAATAAGGAAATGGATGAAATTCCTACTATTATTGAATCCGAAGAAGTGGAAGTTATTGAAGTAATCGAATTTTATGCCACGGATTCTGATGATCCTGAGAATGCAAATTCTTTAGAACCCAAAGAGAAAAAATCTGAGGAATCACTTGAATTACAAAAAAACACAACACAAAATATCTGCACCGAAAACCTTGAGAGCGGAAATGAGAAAGTTCCTGTAATTACAAACGAAAATTGTAGCCTGGCGACTTATCAGAAACGATGCCGGTTTCCTCCTTGTCCGAAAAAATGTCACTTGAAAATAAATAAAGAAAAGCAAGACCTTATATTTAAGAGTTACTGGTCCGATGAATCTAATGCTGTAAGAAAAAGGTTTTTAACACGGATGATAAGTATGAAACCAGGACCAAATTTTTTTGGTAGATTTCCTCGCAAACCAAAGTACGATATTAAATGTTATTTAGATACGGATAACGGACGTACAGAGTTTTGTAGAAGTTGTTTCACTAATATCCTTAATGAAAGGGAAAGTGTTATCACAGTAATTTTAGAAGACAAGTTGCGTGACCTTCTTAGTAAGTATTACAATTTATTAGCTAAATATTTTTAGAGATCAAAAATTAAACAATCTTTTATTTTGATTCCTGATTGTGTGCACACATATATTTTAAGACCAAAAGGTCATTCCAGAGTAGATGATCTATTCATTCAAGTACTAATTCAGGATGGCCGCTGGGCCAGAAAACCAGGAATTTTTTGAGACAGTGAATTTATTTATTGACTGGGACTTTGATAAATTTCTAGAAGAGAAATTTATCCAATTAATTGAAATATCACAAATCTCATTTCATGTGGTATAAGGCACGTTTAAATAAATTCGATTTCAACTTTTATTTTTTATTTTAATTTTCCATTTCAGGTCTTTATTTTTAAGCGTCCATTTTCAATTTAAAGAATTTAAAAATGCAGTTTTGTAGACTTCAACAACTGAAAATTAAAAGCGTTAAAAAAATATATTTTTTAATGTTTGAAGTTGATTAACTGTAAATATAAATAAATTAATGATTTTTAAATTGATTTATAGCTTGAGTATTTAAAATTGGACAATAATTTATTCTACAACACGATTCTGAATCTGTTCAAAATTAAATAATGTACAGAATTTAACTTCAAAAATTGAACTGTTCTAATTTGTTTAAACAAATGTAAACGTCCGATTGAAATTTTATAAACTATTTTCTAATTTTACACCATTTCAAATTAATTGATCGAATAGCATGATTTCACCGAAAAAGGAAAATCCCGAATGTTGAAAAATACCGAAAATATAATTACCAAAATAGAAAATTTACGAAAAAAAATAAAACTACTGATAATGTTTATTAACGAAATTTAAATATCCCGAAAGTGAAAGTTAACGAAACTAGAAAATACCGAAATTATTAAATTCCGAAAATTGTACAATTACCGAAATTTTATAACCTGAATTTTCAAAATCCAGAAATTTTAAATTCTTGAAATTTGAAATGTCGTGTTTTAAACTATTTCGTTAATTTTATAATTTTGGGAATATCTAAATTCTTCTAGTTTCATTAACGAATATTTTAGGTAATTTAAATTTGTTGGAAATATTCTATTTCTGTAATTGTATTTGCGGCATTTTTCAACCAAAAGGATTTTGCTTTTAAATTCAATTTAAAATCCTATTAAAATATTGTTTTAGTCCGAAATATTCCATTGTTTACCTATTCAATTTGAATTTTTTAAATTAAAAGAACCTTTTTGTTAATATTTAAAAATATTTGATTGTTTAAACTTTGAATGTTACAATTTTAAGTATTATTTTTTTAATTTTTAGGAGAAAGTGTTGAAATTTAATTTACATATAAATAACAATTGAACAATTATTTGAAACGACTTAAAATTAAAAAAGCTTAACTTCTAATTTAAAGTGTTCAGTTTAAAACAAAATTTCAAATCGTTCAATTTGAACATTTGCAAATTTATTTATTGATTCATTCTTCAATTTAGAGCACTGAAAATGATAGCGTGTATTTTAATCTTGCAGTTTAGTGTTATTTAATTTAAAATTGTTCATTTAAAAAGTGTTAAAAGCAGTTCCATGTCAAATCATCTGAAGAATTTTAACTATTTTTAATAATTTGGATGAAAATTATAGTATCCGTTCTAGTAGGTGTTGAAAGAAGAACCCTGAAATGATTTTTCAAAAATTTTTTAAATTAGAAGATATTCAAAATTGAAAATTTTGGTCCTTTTTTTTTAACTTTCATAACTTTCGTGACTTTAATGCTATCAAGGTGTATATTTTTTTAATTATTCGCAATAAGACTCAAGATTTGAAAAAATATTTTTTGAAAACAAAATTTCAAAACTTCTTGGGGTTTTCAAAAACAAATTTTTAAACTGAATTTCTGAAAAAGAATCCATATTTTATTTTCTTTAGTCCTGTAAAAGACCTGTAAATATCAAAATGGGATCTCTCTTAGTTTTCAAGAAATAATTAAGAATCTAAACTCTGAAGTTCGTGCATACGATTATAATATTCGTCTATTGTTAGTCTATTATTTATATGGTTTTTCACATCGTGTACATAGTTTCGTCGTATGTTTTTAATTATTTATCGAAATCTAAACGAGGTCCCATTTTGATATTTACAGGGCTTGTAGAGGACATTGTTAGCTATCTATCCAAAATTAAAGAAAATAAAAAGTGGATTTTTTTCAGAAAATCAGTTTGAAAATTTGTTTTTGAAAAATTCAAGAAGTTTTCAAAAAATTTGTTTCCAAAAAATATTTCTTCAAAAGTGCGTGTCATAAGAAATAATTAAAAAAAATACACCTTAATATCATAAAAATCACCAAAGTTGTGAAAGTTTAAGGAAAGAAAGACTACATTCTTAATATCTCTATAAGATTTTGAATTTTTCAAAAATTATTTTAGGGTTTTTCTTTCAACGCCCAAGAAAACGGATATTAGAATTTTCATCGAAATTACTACCAATTGCTAGAATTTTTCAGATGATTTGATATGGAATTTCTCAAGTCTACTCTTAAATTTTTTGGTTAATAATTCATCATTTCTGGATGAAACCTTTTATATTTAGTTCAAAATTAAATTCTTTTGTTGAGAATTACACAATTTTGTTAAAAGTCATACATCTTAGTTGAAAATTCAACGGTTTTGTTGAAAATTCGTCTTTTGGCTTGAAATTTCAACAATTTGATTGAACCTTTTTAACTTTCCTGACTATAAAATTGACTATTAAATTTGATTTGGTTGAAAATTTAACTATTTTGTTGAACATTTATCTTTTTGGTAAAAATGCAACTATAGGGTTAAAAAGTAATCTGATTGGGTTGAAAATTCAACAGTTTGGTAGTAAATTGAACTATTTGATTGAAAATTTATATATTCTGTTGAAAATTCATCTTTTTTGGTGAAAAATCAATTTTTTGTTATAAATGCTAAATAGTTGAAAAGTCAACTATTTAGTTAAACTAGCTGTGAATTCGATCTCGAGTGTTTCCACTTTGTTTGAAATTTAGAAAAAATTTAGAAATTTACAAAAAATACAAAATAATACAAAAAAAAAATTTTAAATACAAGGGCAAATCAGACAAATCAAATTTTGTATTGGAAATTATAATTTTTCGAGCTGGAAAAGGGTAGAGAAAAGTTCTGTCGTACCCTGTCCCTTATCCAGCTTTATGAGTTCTTTACAAAAATTGTCAGAATTATTCTATTTGAAAATTTATGATCAAAAAGTCTTTTCTATTCATGCGTCAACTTTGAATTATGTCTAAGAAAAAAGTTTTTCTGTTTGAAACAGATGTTTCAAATATTATAAATGAGCATAACTTCCTTAATCTTCAATAAAGTGTATTAATATTATAGATCAATCGATTTGCCTCGAATCAAGGAATTTTCCGTTCTTGCATCAATTTTGAATTATGTTAGTGAAAAAAGTTTTTCTATAAAAAACCGTGTTTTCAAATATTATGCATTACCATAGCTTCCTTACTCTTCAATAAAATGTATCAATATTATAGGTCAATCCATTCGTCTTGAATCAAAAAAACTTTTCTATTCTTGCATCAACTTTAAATTATAAGAAGGAGACAATTTTTAGTATCAAAATCGGTTTTAAAAATATATAAATTACTATAACTTCCCTACTCTTTGACAAAATGTATTAATATTGTAGGTCAATCGATTCGTCTCGAACCAAGGAATTTTTTGTATCCTTGCATCAACTTTGAATTATGTGAAAGAAAAAAGTTTTACTATAAAAAACCGTATTTTCAAATATTATGCATTACCATAGCTTTCTTACTCTTCAATAAAATATATCAATATTATAGGTCAATCGATTTCTGTCGAATCAACACATCTTTTCTATTCTTGCATCAACTTTAAATTATGAGAATGAAAAAATTTTTACCATAAAAATCGATTTTAAATATAATATAAATGACCATAACTTCCTTACTCTTTGGTAAAATGTATTAATATTATAGGTCAATCGATTCGTCTCGAACCAAGAAATCTTTTATATTCTTGCATAAACTTTGAATTATGTTAATGAAAAAAGTTTTACTATAAAAAACGGTTTTTAAAATATCACTGCGTGCTAAAAAAATGCAATAAATATTTTCAGAAATTCTTCGGTAAATTTGAAGATATTAGTGGTGAAAATAAGCCCTCCAAATTTCGTCAATTTATTTGCAACCGTTTTCAAGTTATGGTGTTCAGAAAAAAGTGTGACATCCACAAACACACACACACATCCGGACAATTGCTTAGAACGTTGTATTAGACATTTTTAAATTGCGGAAGGTTTAATTAAATGAATTTAAAGAGTTTGGAAAATGTTACCATTACAAAGCTTCCTCTATAAGGAAGCAAATTTTATGTATTTTGTTGAAAATTCATCTTTTCTGGTAGAAAATTAATCTTCTAGGTGGAAAATTCAACTATTTGGTTAAAAATGCATGTATTTTGTTGAGAATTCATATTTTTTGGTAGAAAATTAATCTTCTGTGTTGAAAGTTTTTCTTTTTAGTTGAAAATTTAAATGGTCAAGTTTTTCCATTGGGACAGAATAATTTGTTACATTTAATTTTGCTAAAATTTACTGCACACAGACTCTATTTCTAATATGATGTGGCAAAGTGAAAAATGGGTTAAATCTTGTATGTACAATAAAAGTTGCAAGATGTATAGTTTAGCAAGTTTCACCTTGCATTTATAGTAAATAAATGTCAAGATCCCGTGTTCTGTTAAAAGTAAAATGCAAAAAGAATGTTAAGGATCAGGTAAAGTTTATAGAACTTTACGTGAATTTGATGAATTTTGCCAAACATTAATACAACTTGGACCGTATGGCCAAAAAATATATATATTTATAATGTGGAAGACATAAAATAGGATATCATTTTTGATACAACTAGAAACAAGACTATGTAAGGAAAATATTTAGTTTGAAATGTAAAGCAATCAAATTCTATTCTGGAATGACTCCGAAGATAATTAAAACTGACTTTTATGTAGAATATGAAATTTAAAAAAATATTATTTTGTTTAGAGTGGAAAGAACAACAATATCTCCTATATGAAAAAAGCAAAGACACTACAATAAAAACACCACCATCCTTAGAAAATCCTGAAACCTTTTCACCAACAGCCGTAGGCTGGAAAATTTTCGGTAACAATATACCACCATCGTTCGACCCTTGGTACCGCCATTGTGGCTTGAGGCTAAATGAAGATGATCAATACCGCATCTTTAAGTCATATTGGCAAGAAGCAACATTTGAATCAAGATTTACATTCATAAATGAAATGGCACAAATTATAACAAGGCCTCCCGCTAAAGTATATCGTTCCAAATTCTTTTTGAATACGAAGAAAGGTTATCAAAAAGTTTGCAAAACTTGTTTTCGTCTTATTATTGGAGAGTCAGAGTCTGTAATAAAAATAATTTTAGATGACAAATGGAGAGAAACGATGAGTAAGTATATATCCATTTATATTACTTTCTGTTGCTTGAAATATTAGGCATGTTAAATTAACAATTTTGTACCGGCGTTTTATCTTGCACAAAATAGAGTCTAACCTGGCACAAAAGGATCGTTCAGAGGAATGGATTGCATTTGTAAATCGTGAAGGTAAACGTCAGAAAGACATTGCAAGTTCGCCATTGCAAGTCAATTTGAAGGAAACTTTTAAGCCCGAAATTAGTAAGAAATCTCAGGAAACTTGTGTTGTAAAGGAAGAAGTAGATCTTGGATCGGATGACCCAGAATTTCAGCTTGGACAAGTCGAGAAAACATCTGATATTGGACTTGAAAACATTTTCCAAAGCAAGAAGAAAAGAAGACACCTTCTAAAAGAAACAATTTCCATATCATTAAGAAAGAAAGAGCCTGCTAAAGCAAAAATTGTGGTTCCAGGCCAGAAGCAAGATGAAAAAAGGAATCCAGTTTTACATCGAAGTATTTATAGCTTTTTTTTTATTTTCGATAATTGTTACAATTTCCTTCTAAGGGACCGTCCATAAACTACTTTACCAATTTAAGGGGGGATCAGTGGAAGTAACGTTATCAAGTTAGATAACATTTAGTATGTTTCCTGATAATAAATTTCAACAAAGTTTGCGAATTTTGCGAAAAATACTTGCAACGATACAGCTCGATAATAACTTAATAAGTTTCAAAATCACTTTCATATTTAAGACTTCGCACTCTTTCTCCCATCTCCCTCTTTACCTCTTTTTTAAAGAATTTTTATTTTTTCCCCTTAAATGCGAACTGAATTACTAAAACCTGATAAGAAAATCGAAGTGTTTTTGGTTAAAAGTTAATTTTTTGTTGTTGCAAAGTCTACTATTATATTTTTGGTTCAGAATTCATCTCGTTTGGTCAAATAACCGTTATTATTTAATTCAAAATTGAATTATTTTGTTGAAAATTCAACAGTTTTGCTAGAAGTAATGTTTTTGTTGAAAATTAGTCTTTTTGGCTTGAAAATTCCACAATTTGATTGAATTTTTTATTCTTTCTTGACTAAAAAATTTTGTTTTTGGTTGAAAAATCAACTAATTTGTTGAACATTGATATTTTTGGTTTTAAATTGATCTCTCTGTAGAAATTTCACCGTTTAGAGTCAGATTTGAAGTGTTTGGATGAAAATTAATCTGTTTCGGTTGAAAATTCAACTGTTTCGAAGAAAGTTCGTATTTCTACTCGATAATTTAACGATTTGGTAGGAAATTAATATGTTTCAGTTGAAAATTAAATTTTTCGTTTTAAATTCAACAGTTTAATTACATTTTTTTTCTTCCTTGACGAACCAATTTTTTTCGGTGAAAAATTTAACTATTTTGTTCAACATTAATCTTTTTGGTTTGAAAATCGATTTGGTTGAAAATTTAATTCTTCTGTTGAAAATACAACTTTTTGTTTGAGTATTCAACTTTTTTTGTTAAAAATTCGGCTTTGTCTAGTCTTCCCGAAAAATTGGAGGAGTTGGAAAAGGAGATGTACTAGTCCTCCCGAATTTTCGGGACGACTAGCCAAGCTTATAAAAAATATTGGACTAGTCATCTCGAATTTCGGGACGACAAGACACTTGGCAAAAATTCGTCTTTTTTGGTTGAATTCAACTGGTTCAAAATTAGTTTTATTTTTAATTAATTTTTTTAACTGAAGCCCTTATGATTCTATTTTTTGTTGGAAACTTATCTTTTTTTGGTAAAAATTAAACTATTTGTTTAAAAATTCATCTTTTTTAATTGAAGATTAACTTTCTTGTTGAGAAGCCATCTTTTCGGGCCTAAAAGTTAACTTCTATTTGGTCGAGGATTCAAATATTTTGTTAAAAATGTGTCTTTTTTTTGGTTGAATTTTAATCTTTTTTTTTTAATTCGACCATTTGGTAGAAAATTCATCTTTGTAGGTTAAAAATTCAATTATTTGTGTAAAGATTCATCTGTTTTGTTACAAAATCCGTCCTTTTGGATTGAAAATTCATCATTCTTGGTTAGAAATTAACTAAAACTCAACTACTTAGTTGAAAATTCATCTCTTTTGCTTTTAACTTCAATTATTTGGTTGTTAGTGCAATATATTTCGACTTGAAGTCTTAGGAATTGAAAGCGTTTCATATTGAATTCAATATGGTATCTACATTTATTTTATATCAAAGAATTGATTCCTCTACATTATTCCCCTATTTTCTTCAAAAGTCACCCTATTTTCCCTGTTTTGAGTGATTATCCAATGGGTACGTTACTTGGAGGGGAAGGGGGGTAAAAATAGCCTCAAATTGGTAACGGAAGTTTTTGGACGGCCCCTAAAAAAATTTATTTCCATATCATTAGGAATGAGAGAACCTACAAAAGTGGATTGTGAAAACAAAAAAATATCTGAGATTGGACTTGCAAAAATTGTGGTTCCAAGCCAGAAGCAAGATGAAAAAAAGACACCTGTTTCAGATCGAATATTGCACAACCTAACTAGTAAGTATTTTTTTACTTTTATTGGGTTTTCGGTAATTATTTGAAGTTCCTTATAAAAGAATCAATTTCCATATCATTAGGAATGAGAAAATCTACTACAGACGATTGCGAAACCGAGAAAATATCTGAGATTGGGCATGCAAAAATTGTGGGCTCAAGCAACAAGCCAGATGAAAAAAAGACACCAGTTTCAGATCGGATGTTGCAAAACCTCACTAGTAAGTATTTATGGATTTTGTTGGATTTTCGATAATTATTTCAAGTTCTGTCTAAAAGATTTAATTTCCATATTAGGAATGAGAGAATCTACTAAAGAGTATTGCGAAACCGAAAACACACAAGAAACTCTACCAGAATTTTCAAATTACAATCATCTTTTGCTTCAAGATGCAATGGAAGATATCACGGCTAATAAATTAAAGAAAGGTTACACCCGATTGCCTCCATGTAAAAATAGATGTGCCTATCATGTGACTGAACAAGACCAAAAACGTATTTTCGAAACTTACTGGGAGAATGCAACAACGTTTTCAAGATACAGATATATAAATGACACGGTAGATATTATACCATTCAACCGAATTCGGAAAACTGCTAAACGCTATCAAAAAAAAACATTCTTATCTTATTACTATCTCGATACTCAGAAAGGTCGACACAAAGTTTGCATATCTTGTTTTTGTACTGCGATTGACGAACAACGTGCTTTCGTAACAATAGCTTTGCGAGAAAAGAAAAGATCCGCCTTAAAGGGTAAGTATTGGCTCCATCGATACGCTATTTGATCGTTTCTTTTATTTTTAATATGAGATCGAAACATTGTACTGACAATGAATAAAAACGAAAAAAAACTAGTCCTATTTAAAACTGTACACTTTTACGGCCTTCAGATTAATTTTGTTGTTGTTGTAATTTGGATGAAATTGAGTTTTAAATGTTCAATTTTGTTTATTTTCAAATTACAACTAATTCATATTTTAATGCTTTTTTGGAATTTTTCAGTATTGCAGGCTTTCGTAATTTTCAATTTGAAAGACCTGCATTTTTAATTGTATGATGTTAAAAACCTCAAACTTGTTATTGTACAAACTTTAAATTCAATATTTTTTCACTTTTAACGCTTCGAATGTGAAATTGATCAATTTAAAGGTGATTAAATTGATTAAACTTCAGTTTTAAATGCTTTATACTAAAATTATTTGAGTTTGCGGACCTGAAAGTAAAAATAATTAAATTTTTTCGAGTTTTAATTTAAAAGTATACAAAAATATTTAGAAAATTTCTTTTCCAGATTTTCTAATTTTAAAGGATTTTAATTCAGAATTGTCTGATTGAAAACGTTTTATATTTCAAATGCTTAAACAGAAAATTGTGCAACTGGATAAATTGGATATTCTACCATTTTAAACAACCTAAATTTGAAATCATACAATTTCACCCAATAATTTTGCACATTTTAATCTTAATTGTAAATTGTTCATCAAGGTGTTTAATATCAAATTTAAAACTTTTAAATATTTAAATTTAAACTAAAAATAGCCTATCAAGATTTTCATTGTGAATATTTGAAACTTTCAAAGATTCAAAAATGAAAGTGTCCTGTAGTAATTTTTAATATTTGAATTTTAAACTTTTCGTTTTGGAAAAGTTTTGAATTTAAAACTGTTCAACTATTAAGGCATTTAATAAAAAATTATTGTACATTTTTAAATTTTGAAAACATTCAAAATCTTTAAATTGTGAATTAATTTTGTATAATTTATTTTGAAATACTGTGCATTTGAATGCCCTTAAAATAACATTTTTTGAGCTTATTGGAAAGTCTTTCAATTAAAAAATGATTGTAGATCGAATCCATTTAAAATCATGCAGGTCGGAGGGTGACATGTTCAGGATTGGCTTAACAATGAAATATGTTTTATTATATGAAAAGTAAGGAAACTTTTTTTACATTCTCATTCTAATGAGAAGGTATTGGTTTTATGTAAAAT
>CAKNYM010002261.1:0-15131 GCA_932195095.1 Andricus curvator | reverse complement strand
TGAGAGACAAGGAAATGTTGAATGAAAACAATAAAATTTAAAAAAAAATGAAATAAAACAAACAAATGAAAACAATATGAGACAGAAAATATTGTAAACAAACTGGTAAATTTTCAACAAAATACACGCATTTTCAACCAAACGCTTAAATTTTCAGCTAGTATCGGTCAATTTTCAACCAAAAATAGGATAGTTTAATTTTCAGTAAACAAAATTGATTTCAAATAAAAAAAAACGGATTTTCAACAAAATACTTAAATACAGTAATAAAAAGCTACTTTCACAAACGAAAAATGTTGTTATTCAATTTTAAATAACATTTGAAAAAAATTAAGCGCGAAAAAGCCTTTTTAAAAAATTCCCTGACATTTCCAGGTTTTTCCAAGTATAAAAAAATGCCCTGCTAATTCCAGGTTTTCCAGGTTCTCCAAGTAAGATAGAGATCCTGTTCAGAATATTTTTGCGTGAAATTTCGTGAGGTATTTCTTTTTTTTTTTTTTTTTTTTTTTGAGGGGATCATAAGAAATTCGGCAGGCTCCACTCTGTTGATTTCTGTGACTCTTGTCGCGGCATTCATCAACGTACCGCAACGAATGACTTTTTCCCAGTGTAAGCGTTAGTCAAACGAAAGGGCGCGCGTATTCACGTCACAGAGAGAAGGCTTGCTTTTCTCACTGGCTTTCTTCCCCTTATTCTCCATTTCCCTCTAGTCTTTTTTTCCCTTTTTTCTTTTTTTTCCCTACTTTGACGCGTGTTTCTCATTTACTTCTGCGCTAGAAAGAGAAGAGTTGGGGCGCTAACTGGTGAGGAGCAGACTAACGGGAGGTCGGTGGTAATAATGGTAGTGATGGTGGTATCATAGTGGTTGGATACTTGGGGGTTTCAGTGAGTTGTAGCTGCCGCGTGGAAAAGACGGAGGTGGGTTTCTCGGGAATGAGCTTGGAAACCGCGAGCAACGTTGAGGTAAGAAGAGGGTGGGTTTGGGGTTGGGGTGCATTGTTGTGCAATGGCAGTGACCCGTGGACCATTTGCGAGTTCCCTAAGGCCTTTCTAACACACCAAAGTCTTACCTCTTTTACGGTTTCTCAACCTCAGACGTATAATTTTCCATTTTTTTTTTTATCCTTTGAGTCATTTCTTATATATTTTTTATATTTATCTTTCAGATTTCCTCCCTTCTTATCCAGCTTCGATACCATTTACTGAAAACAATGCTTGTACCGTCTACATCGATATCTCATTTAAAATAACAATACGAGAATCCTACTTCATTTCAAGCAAGGAAAATACACGTCATCCCTTTTTTAGTTGGAAGGTTCCATCTCTGACTCAGAAAAAAATTGTTTATTTTTCTGATTTGTTTTGTTTCCTCAGAGGCATTATTGTTGACACCTGATTGGTTGCATGCTGCATTATTATTTCTTTAAGTGGCTGTTTTCAGTGTTTTCTTTTGAATTTTCTAGAATTTTGTAAATCGCGATTTCCAAATGAGGAATTTTTATTCTATAAATGTATTTCTAGAAGAGAAACTGTCCGTTGTAAATGATTATTTAATAACAAAGGCAACAATATTCTCTTTTTATCATTTTGAAGAAATTATTTAAAAATTAAAAAAGGATTCTATTCATAACCCCTTGAGCAGAAAATCAAAATTTCCAATTAAGTAATTCTATTTGATGATCAAAATTATTTCTGAATGTTTCTAAACATTATTGGTGAAAAAAGACATTTTAGTCAATTTTTAATATTAGGAAATAATACTGTTCTCAACATTTATCTACCAGAGTATAATTTGTAAACTTTTTTACACATTCAAAGAGATGAGAAAAATGAAATGCAATTTGAAACAAGTGTCAATTTTTGAAGATTTTGACATTGAATTTCAAAGCTTTTTGAGGATTTTGAAGCTTTTGAGATAATTAAATATTTTTCTTCAGATTTCAGAGTAAATTTTTATTATTTTCCTTTAAATTTTGTAGTGAAAATATTTTCAAAGATTTTAGCAGATTTCAACAAATTTCTGAAAGGAATGTAGAAAATTCAAAGAGAAATTTTTCAATTTTGCAAGATTACAAAATCTTAGAAAAAATTCGAATAAGTTTAGGCTAAATTTATAGTTTTTGGAAGGAAACAACATTAATTTTACTTGAAACAAGATGTAGATTTTTTAAGATTCCGAACAACAAATTTAGAAGCTTTTCTATTTTATTTCATTTTTTATATCATATTTTATTTTACATTTATTTTAAGAGAATATTTTTAAATATTTCAAAACATTCCAGAAGATTTCCAAAATAGTCAAAAAAGAATCTCGAAAATTTGAAGGCAATTTTTTTAATTTTGCAGAATTTTTTCAAATTTTTAGGAAAATTTCGAATTATTTCAAAAGATATTTAGCAGTTTTGAAGAAATTGAAAAAAAAATAATAAAATTTTAGAAACTTAGAGCAAAAATTAGATTTTTGAAGATTTCGAAATAAAATTTGGAAGTTTTTCCGAAGATTTTGAAAGGTTTCAAGACAATAAAGAAATTTTCTTCAGATTTTTTGGAAAATTTGCAGTGATTCTTTATACGTTCAAATTAATTATAATAGAATATTTAAAAGAATTATAAAACATTACAAAAAATTATAAAAAACGAATCCGGAAGATTTTGAAATAATTCTAGGAATGATTCGAGTCAGTTCAAAATATATTTAGAAATTTTAGAAGTTTTGAAAAGATTAAAAATATTTTAAATCTTTACAAAATTCCCGAAAATTTATAAAATATTGTTTATTTTTTTCAGAGCATCAAACAGTCTTAAATATATTTTAAAATGACTAAAATTTTTCCCAAAATTTTGTGAAATCCTGTAAAATAAAAAAATCTTAGAAATGTTCTAGATACTTTTTCAACATATCTGAAATCTTTAAAAATCTTTTTTGAATTTTCTCGGGAGTTTCTAGGAAAATTATGTTTATATAACATCACAGCAAATAAACGAAGAAACTTAAGAATAAATTGTCATTAAAAGTTTTTATATTTGTATTAAAAATCATTTATCCATTCAAATCATTATTTTCCTACCAACATTTTTTAGGTCTGAAAAATTTTTTTTTGGTTGTAAATTCGTCTTCTTGGTTTGAAAATTCACCTCTTTAAGTAGAAATTTCCCTTTTTTTATCAAAATTATAACTGTTTGGTTTAAAACCAGAATCTTCAAGAGAATATTAAATTTTTAAACAAACTGATGAATCTTTGATTTCGAAAAATGAATTTTTAACAGAAAATGTAATAGTTGATATGTCCACCAAAAAATATTAAAATTTTTAATTTAAAAACTGTTAAGTTGAAACAAAACATACGATTTTTCCACAAAACAGTTAAATTTGCAACCAAACAAATTAATTTTCTACCAAAAAGATTAAATGTCTATAAAAAAAATTTTCGTCGAAAAGTAAAATAGTTAAATTTTTAATTTAAAAACTAATCTTTTACCAAAACAGAATAATTTTCAACAAAATACATAAATTTTCAACCAAATATGCTTCATGAAATTTGCAACGTAATAGTCGAATTTTGAACTAAAAAGGTAAATTTTCTACGAAAAATAGAATAGTTTAATTTTTATTTTTGTTTTTTTTTGTTTTTTAGAATAAATTTTAAACGAAATATTTAAATTCTCAACCAAAAAAATGAATTTTTTACCAAAAGAATGAAATGTCTGTAAAATAAAATTTTCGACTAAAAATTCAGTTTTCAATCAAAGAAATGACATTTCAATCATAAAAATTATTTTTTTACCAAAAAAGTATATTTTTCAACAAAATACGTGAATTTTCAATCAAATATTTTAATTTTTATTGAAATTTACAACGTCATAGTTTTCCACTATAAAAGATAAATTCTCACCAAAAAATGGAATAGTTTAATTTTTAGTTCGAGAATTAGGTTTTTAAGCAAATAAAATCAATTTTCACCGAACAAATGCATTTTTTATCAAAGAGATAAAATTTCTATAAAAGAGAGACTTCGACAAAAAATTTAGTTAAATTTTTTGATACATGAATTTTCAAACAAATATTTGAATTTTCAATGGAATTTTCTTCCTCGTAGTCAAAGAAATGAATTTTGAACCAAATCGAATAATTTTCTACCAAGAAAGATTATTTTTCAATAAAATACATAAATTTTTTAGCCAAAAAGGTGAATTCTTCACCAAGAAGATTGATTTTCTACTACAAAAGAAAATAGTTGAATTTTCAACTGAAGAAGATAAATGTTAAACCAAACATGGAATAGCTAAATTTTCAGTTAAAACTATAATTTAAAAAAAAAATTCTACAAAATAGTTAAATTTGGAACAACAAAAGGTTTTTTAGTCGCTATTCATGATTAGCGAAAATCTTGAAAATTTATTCAAATAGTTATACTAGAAGAAAAATTCTACGACCAAAATTTCTAAAATATCTAAAATTTTCAAAATTTTTTTAAAGTTTTGAAATTATCAAAATTTCTAAAATGTTCAAAATTGATAAATTTATCAAAATTTCTGAAATTTTTATAAGTTATAAAATTATCAAATTTCTATAAAACTCTTAAATTTTTAAAAGTTCTATTGTTTTCAAAAAATTTCATTATTCATATTTACCATAGATTTTACAATTAACTTTCTCATCGACTTTCAAAAATTTTATAAATTCATACAAAAATAGAAATAACATTTCCCAGAAGAATGAAAAAATTCATTTTTCATAAACAAAAAATTCTCTTAATTACTGGCTTATGGAAATACCCACCATTTTTCTTCAATATTTGAAAAAAAATATACGTCCATATAAGGAAAACTGCATGTGAGTTTTACGTGGGCTGAACAATTTTTATCATCAGAAAATTATTTTTCATAAATTCGAATTTTCACATTTTTTGCTGAAACAACTCTAATGAAGAATCTGAGTAAATAGATAATAAGAATCTGAGAACGTGGGTCCAGGTATTATTATTTTTTTTTTTTAACCGAGATTCAAACAAAGTTTGCATACATTATTGAAAAATACCTGGATAAATATGAAATATATTTAAATATATTGAATATAAAACCTTTTCAGTCAAAGAATTTCTTGTCTTGACAATAATTTTGTAACTTAATTTTTTCAGCAAAAAATGTGAAAATTCGAATTTATGAAAAATAATTTTCTGATGATAAAAATTGTTCAGCAGAATCTGAAAAGAAATCGTAAATATCTCAATTAGGTCAAAAGTTATACGAGTTTGAAGAAAAAATTGGGGTTTTTTTGAAAAACAAAGCCAAAAATTCAAATACGCATAACTCTGTAAAAAGAATTTTTTTCGCGAAGCGCAAAAATTTGTATCAATGATTTCCTCTGAAAAACAACATATTCTGTCCCAGAAAGATTCTGCAGCTTCAAGTGTAGAACCTGCCTGATTTGAAATGGATTCGGTCAGAACTAGTCATTTTCGATTTTTAAAAATTTGGTGTTTTTTGAAAATTTGAGACGATTCTATAATTTTAGAAATGTTGACAATATTGTAAATTTGGAACATTTTAGAAATTTTAGAAATTTTGATAATTTAAAAAATTTGGAACGTTCTAGAAATTTTGATAATTTTAAGAATTTAAATAACGTTAAAAATTTAAACATTTTGAACATTAATTTCAGAAATTTGAATGATTTTAGAAATTTTCAACATTTCATGAAATTCAGAAATTTTGATAAGTTTGAAAACTATCTTTTATCTTTTATTTTTTTTATAATTTATTCATTTTTATTTTAGACAATTTCACAAATTTTCTAAAATTTTAATTTTTTTTTTAAATTTCAAAAATTTTCTAAAATTTGGAAAATTTGAGAAAATTGAACATTTTGTAAAATTCAGAAATTTTTAACATTTTAGAAATTTTTAACATCTTAGAAATTTTGAAAATTTTGAAAATATACGGAAATTTAGAGAATCCAAAAATTTGCAAAATTTTTGGAAAGTTTCGATATTTTTCAAAAGTTAAATACCAGAGTTTTCGCTGTGACAGATATTATATTTAAGGAGACGGCTGGCCAAGGAAGGTCACTACCACTTGAGAAGGCGCCGCTTGCGAGTATGGTGCTAATGACTTTTCTATTCGATAAGTCACACAATTTCATCGTCCAAACGTCAAAAGTGAGCTTCCAAACGCATCCTAACGACATCGAAAAGATTGGTAAAAAAAATTTTGAAAAAAATTTTAATTTGTTCCGCAACGTGAAGTTAGCACTCCAATTTTTAAAACTCAATATCTTCTTGAGTTTTGCCGTCCAAACCAACCAAAAATTGGCTTCCAAATGCGTCCTAACGACATCCAAACGATTCCATTAAATAAAAGTTGGATATTTAATTGTTGGTGTGCTAGCTTCACGGACATCAAAACACTTCACTCCTTTATTTACGAATATTCATGAAATCAAATTATTTTTTTCTCTCATCCCCTCCAGCGAAAATAGACACGCGACTCACACTAACTCATTTTTAGATTTCTTATTCTATCCCTGTCTCAGGAGTGCAGATCCCCTTAATAAAATTCTAGCACTGACGGTAACATTTTATTTCCACAGCTGAAAGAACTACAAAGTAATATTACTCCGGGACCAGAAGTTGAAACCTGATTAATTTGCTCTAGGGGTGAACTCGGATATTACCACAAACCTTCCGAAATGGTACCATCAAGCATTAAACTTCAGCTTGGAAAAGAATTTCATTAACGTTCCACTGAATGTATCTTTCAGATTAATCAAATTCACATGGAAAAAGGTTGCTTAAAATTTCATTTTACAATATTTCTGCAAATTGTATATCTTTTTTTTAAATTAATTAATCGAATTTATTACCTTTTTCACTACAGTTAATAACGAAATAGATTTTGAAAAAAAATTATGGTACCAGCTGCAGATATATAATGCTATTAAATTATAGAAGGAAGAAGAGGCATTTATGTTTACTGTTTCCTCTCTCATGGGAATAACCAGTATGGTGGAGACTATTATTTTGATAATGAAAATTAAAACATTTAAAAGATTTGAAACCTTAAAACGCAAAGATCTGTGAACTGCGGTCAAAAATAAAAATTCAAAAGTTAAAACTTTTTTTTTCGTTTCGTTTGATCCAATTAATATATATATATAATAATCAAAGATCCATTCATTTATTCTGTCCGAATTTGGAATTGTTTGATTTTATTTTATCTTCTTATACTTAAAATTCAGTTCATATTTAGGTAAAACTAATTTGGTTGCCAAATAAATGAATTTCAACTAAAAAAGATAAACATTAGTTGAATTTTCAGTTAAAATAATTCATTTTCCAAACAAAAAATTCAACCAATTGATACAATTTCACTTAAACTGATGAATCGTCAACTGCAATAGATGAATGTAAAATTTCAAAATATGATAATTTTTAACATAAGAGTTTAACTTTCAACCAGGTAGTTTTATTTTTAACCATAATAAAGATAAGTTTTCGAATAAAATTATGAATATTTAACTAGACATACTTGAATTTTCAACGAAAAAGATGAATTACCAAACAATAAGAATTATTTTCTACCAAATAATACGATTTTTCAACAAAATACATGAATTTTCAACGAAATAGTTGAATTTGGAACCATAAAAGATCAATTTTCAACAAGAAAAATGAATAGTTACATTTTCAGTTGAAAAAATAAATTTTTAACCAAAAAAAACACTGAAATTTCAACAAAATAGTTAGATTATCGATCGAAGTGATGAACTTCAACAAAAAAGATTAATTTTTACCATAAAAGACGAATTTTCGATTGAAATTATAGAATATCAAATTGGAATAGTTAAATTTTAAGTTAAAAAAAAACTCATTTTCAATTTAAAAAAAACAACTAATTTTGGAAAAAATAGTTAGGTTTTCAAACAACGTAATGATGATGACGTAGTGATGAATATTTAACTGTAATACTTGAATTTTTCAAAAAAAAGTTGAATTTTCGAACATGAAGATTAATTTTCTACCAAAAAATACGATTTTTCAACAAAATACATGAATTTTCAATGAGTTAAATTTTAGTTAAAAAAATTAATTTTCAACCAATCCAAAGAATTACAAAAGATTTTAAATATTTTAGAATATTTTAAAAGATTTCACGAAATTTTCAATAGATTTCAATAAATTAAAGGGATTTACAGAATTTGAAATAGTTTATGGCATTTTTAAAGAATCCAAGGAATTTTCAATACATTTCAATGAATTCAAGGAATTTCCAAGGATTTCAAAGATTATAGAGTTTTTTCAGAAATTCCACGGAATTTTTAATAGACTTCAATAACTTGAAGGGATTTAAAAAAATTGTAGAATGTCTTTGAAGATTCCAAGGAACTTTCAAGAAATTAAAAAAATTGTAAGGGATTTTAAATGAAAGGATTTCAAAGGATTTGATATATTTTAGGGGTTTTTCAAAGATTCCAAGCAATTTTCAATGGATTTGAAATAATTTAAAGAGATTTCAAAGGCTTTCAAAGTTTTTGGTTTTTTTTTTAATTTCAAGAAATTTTCAATAGATTTCAATAACGTAAAGGGATTTCAAAAAAAATTTGGGTATATTCAAAGGTTCCAAAAAACTTTCAAGAGCTTTAAAAATCGCAAGGAATTTGTAAAGATTTTAAAGGATTTGATATATTTTAGGGTATTTTAAAATATTCCAAGGAATTTTAAAAGACTTAATGATTTTATGGTATTTAAAATAATTCTTATGTGGTTTTAAAGAATTTCAGAACATAAGGAATGATTTTATATAACCTATAAGATTTTAGGATATTTTGAAAGATTTC
This sequence comes from Andricus curvator, assembly GCA_932195095.1. NCBI lineage: Eukaryota > Metazoa > Arthropoda > Insecta > Hymenoptera > Cynipidae > Andricus > Andricus curvator. Next base: position 6,295 of record CAKNYM010002261.1, on the reverse strand, counting down.
ATTAAAAATTATTTTTAATTAATTTTTTTCTGAAAAAAGATCTTCTCCTTTCGCTCCGCTGGGAATCGAACCTCAGAACTTCCGATTGCCGGTCGGGTGCTTTCCCATTGAGCTACTAGAGAGATCGAGAGAAGAAACTTTTCTCAGAAAGTATTTATCGGAAGTTCTGAGGTTCGATTCCCAGCGGAGCGAAAGGAGAAGATCTTTTCTCAACAAAAAAAATCAATTAAAAATAATTTTTAATTCATATTCTCATCTAGTCTGAAAAGACGTTAAAAATTTCTTATATTTTCTAATGATAATACAGATTCCTTGAATAACTTGATTTGTTTTAAATTACTTTTGTGTTTCCGGATTGCTAGATCAGGCATTTAAATTTTTATTATTATTGTCTTCATAAAGTCACCTTTGAAATATGAATCTTCTAATGATAAAACCGTGCAAAAAAGTTGGTTATTCAGTCAAATAAAGACACTTACTTCAAATGTAATTAAATTTCTACGTCTTGAAATATATACAATAAACTTCAAATATTACTCAATTTTAATGTGAAAACTAAACTTTTAAAGTTTCTAGCGGGAGTTTTGACGCAGAGGATGCATGCGGTTACTCGATGCTATTGAATGTCTACATTCAAACTCGTCTGTCGGTAACCGGCCTTGCTCGGGAGTAATGGTTTTCTGCAGTTTTCCACTTCTCTGACCAAATTTTCAGGTTCTTTACCACGAGAAATGACCTGCCGATTCATCGCAGCTTATTCAGCAATTTCTGGTGAAAAAAGGCCTTACAAAACTTCGGCAGCTCCCGTACTGTTCTGACCTGGCTCCCTATGATTTCTGGCAGTTTTCCAAATTTAAGTATACTACAAAAGGAAAATGATTTCTAGACGCAGAGGAAATAAAACAGAATGCGAGGAAGCAGCTGTTAGCTATTCCGAAAGGTGATTTCAAGGAGTGCTTCCGAAACTAGGAGGATCGCTGGAAGAAGGTTGTGGCTTCCAAAGGGGAGTAATTTGTAGGGGATATCATCGCCATTGATCAGAATTAACTTTTACTACTCGTACACCATAAGGTCGGATACTTGCCGGACAAACCTCATAATAAAATTCCGGCTGCAAATGGTATGATGTTTAGGAACTTCACAAGATTTAGAACGTCAGGCATTACCTGAAGGCTCATTGAGAGTTCTGGAAGGGGGATGTATGAAGGGGGATGGATGATTTTAAGGGGATTTGGTTGGTTGCCTTCTCATTTTTCTTTCCTCTTTTTTATTTTTGTCCAAAGAAACAAATTAGTTTTGTTCTTAGAAATTGCAATAGGAGCATTTTTTGGTGGTTGTCCAGATCTAATTTAAAATTCTTAAACTTCAATTCAGCTGACTTGGATTGGAGGTCATTTCTAACGCCCCCTTTTTTTCTAACATTATGTTTTTTAATCAGATCAAAGTTACAAATGGTCCTGAAGCCTTCAGAAAGGTTAAATTATGGTGTGATATCAACCAAAAATTGAGAGGCAGTATCCTTTAGAAAAGGTTTTTCATTGAATGTCGAAGAAATGACGTTTTACCTAAACAAAGATTTTTCTTTAATAAAAAATTACGAGATTTTGCTTTTTACAGTAATCATTGCAATAGACAATTTGAACGTAACTCAAAGAATTTCAAACTTTTAATGCTGAATTTACTGATCAAGGATGTTTCAAATCATATTAATTTTCTAAAAGTAAAAATTTCCAGAATTAGAAGTGAATTAGAAGTATGGTTACAACAAGATAAAATCATTGATCTTTTAAAACATCAGATTTTCCTTAATGAAAGATTTTTAAACAATGATAAAAAACATGAGAACAAACTTTCTATTTTGATTGATCAAAAAACTAATGTTCAAGAGCAAAATTTGAATTTACACAAGATTTTTGAAGAAGGAGATAAAGATCCTTGGTTTGTTTTGGCAGATATTAAAATTCCTGATTCAGTTACAGATATTCTCAGATTAAGTAAAGGTTTCAGTAACCATGTGATAAAAAGTAAGTCGAAACAAATGATGGAAATTGTCAAAGATGTTGAATCAACTATACACAAAATTCCAATGTTAGATCAGCAAGATTTTCCGAAACTAGGTTTTACACTTGTCAAAGAGCTTTGTTGATGAGAATTGTTTGCACATAGTAAAAAATAATACATAATATTGATCGTTAAGTTTCTGAAGGTTTCATGATAACAAAAGGTCTTCTTAAAAACAACCCTGATATAATTTTTATGAATGCTGATAAAGGCAATATTACAGTTTGTATGAAGAAATCAGATTATATTAGGGATATGGAGGATTTACTTTTCAATCGTGATAATTTTGATTTATTGAATGAAAATCCATTAAAATAATTAAGAAGAGAAACTTTCAAGATTCTATACAATTGGAGAAAGAAAAGACTTCTAGGAAAAGATATAAGATGGGCTGATATAAATACCGAAGACACAGTTCTTGCCAGATGTTATGGTTTGAGAAAGATTCATAAAGATGGCTATCCTTTGAGAATAGTTATTTTATCTATTAACACTCCCACGAAATTTTTAGAACAAAACTTCAATTTGATACTTAAAGACTCCATTACAACTTCAAAATACAATATCAAAAATAGCTGGGAATTGAAAAAAATTATTATTCAAAAAACTGTTCCTGATGACCATGTCATGGTTTCTTTGGATGTTGTTGCAATGTTTCCGAGTATACCCCTTGAATTAGTTAAACAGGTAATTTTAAATAGATGGGACAATATAAAAACACGAACTCGATTCAGTCAAAAAGATTTTATTAAAGGGATAGTTTTTCTTATGAATCCAACTTATTTTAAATTCAATGAATCGTTTTATAGCAGAAATAGTTATGGGAAATTTGGAGGTCTTTGCTTTCAAGAAGCTAGATTTTGTTTTGTCCTTTTACTTTCGGTATGTTGATGACACCTTATTATGTGTTCCTCTGGCAAAGTTGCAGGCAGTTATTGATGCTTTTAACAGTTTTCATCCCAAACTTCAATTTACCCATGAAATAGAAAAAAATAATAAAATCAGTTTTTTGGACATAGAAGAAATTAAAGGTCAGGGTGGTCATATTATTACCAATTGGTATAGGAAAAGTACATATTCAGGCAGAATTTTAAATTTCTTTTCGGCTCATCCTTTTCAAAAAAAAAATTGCAAATCAAAAACTTAGTTCACAAAGCTCTAGGTTTGTCCCACGTTCCATTTCACAAAAAGAATTTGAATATTGATAGAAATATCCTTTTTCTCAATCATTACCCACAGAAGTTAATTGAGAAACATATCAGAATTAGAATTTAACAAATCAAAAACAAACGAAATTACATTTTATCTACAGATAACCAGAAGGATCTGTAGATCCTTTTTGTAAATATCTGTAAAGATCGTTTAGATAAATTTGAAAAAGGTGGTGTTGTTTACAAGATCACTTGCAAGATCTGTATGATACAAAAGGGTTTGTTGATGTTGGCCATGAATTCGACTGGGATAATGTTGAAATTTTACATAGTGAAAGTAATGAGAGAAAGAGAGAATTCATGGAAATGCTTTATATTAAAAAAACATCACGTGCGTCCACAACTACGACCCAAGACAGTTTTATGTGTAAACATCTTCGGCAAACGTTAACTGAAATTGAAATCTTTCAAATTTTCATTTCATGAAGAAGAATAATAAAAATTGAAATTTCATTATGGAAAATTCATTATTATGACACTTATTATTATTATTACACATCTAAGTACTCAAAAATTATAAGAAAAATATTGCAAATTCTTTCTTTTTTTCAAATTAGACACAGCATATTTTTCTCATGTTAGACTTTAAATACTTGGCGGGAATTATCAAAACAGAATGAAAAAGAAACGATAAATGACTAGTTTTCAAGTATTTTTAAAGTAATTTACAATTGTTTAAACAATTATTATTAGTATAAAATTTTTTTTTTTCTGTAAGACGTGGAAAATTATTATTTTCGAGATATAAATTCCAGAGAATAACTTGTTACAATTTGAGGGAGAAAAAGATTGTTTAAACAGACGGAAATTGTTTAAATAATGACCAATTATGTAAAAAAACGAAACATATTCTTACCATTCATAAAATCATGCGTTAAGAAGTTTTAAAACTTCGACAAAAAAAGAAAACAAAAAAAATGTTAAGTTGATAAACTGTAAATATAAATTAAGTATTCATTTTTAAAATTGAACTATAGTTTCACTCTTTAACAATAGAACAATACAACAATAGTTAAAAATAGAACTATTTCAATTCGAAAGCCTTAGTAATTAATGAAATGTATGTAAACAATTAAAACTTCAAAATCTTTTTTTAATTTTCAAAAACATTTTAATTAATATATTCATAATTAAATTCTTTTATTCAATTTCAAATTCTATTCAATTATTATTTCATTCTAAAATACTCCATTTTTTGAGCATTCAGTTTGAAAATTTTTAATTAAAAAATTTATGTTTCAATATTTAACAATATTTGCCTATTTATTTAGAATAAGAAATTATAAATCAAATATTCAAAAATAAACTAAATAAAATTGAATTATTCAAAATAAAATGTATTTTGTTTTTTAGTGTATTGTTTTTAAGTTAAAATTGTCTGAAAATTATATAATTTTGAACACTTACAAACTGCTTGATTGATTGTTCAAACTATTTTAGTTCTTAAAACGCAGTCTCTTCCAGGTCTGCTTATTCAAGCTTTTTTTATAAAATACTGATCCGGGCCGATATGATTTATATTAAAGAACTCTGGACACGCTTTGAGGTTCGCTATGTCTGTTATAATAAATTTAAAATAAAAAAGTAAAAATTAAATATTCAAAAATAAAGAAATTGAAATTGAATTATTTTAAATAAAATAAGCCTCGAATCATTAAAATTTCAGAGTGCTGAATGCAAACTTAAAAATTGTTATTGTTTCATTTTTGTTTAATTCTTAATTTATAAGTGACATTTTTTAATTTGAATGTTTCAATAACAATGTGAAATCCGTAAAAATCTGTAAAATCCACTTATATTACGCATCTACATTTAGAATTAGGCTAATTATATTTCATGAAGAAGAATAATAAAAATCGAAATTTCATTATAAAAAATTCATTATAATGACACTTATCATTATTATTACACATCTAAGTACACAAAAATTATAAGAAAAATATTGAAAATTGTTTCTTTTTTTCAAATTAGACATAGCATATTTTCCTCCTGTTTGTAAATGATTTACAATTTTTTAAACAATTATTATTCGTTTAAAAAATATATTTTTCTCTCTAAGTCGTGGAAAATTATTATTTTCGAGATTTAAATTCCAGGGAATAATAACATGTTACAATTTGAGGGAGAAAAGATTGTTTGAACGAATGGAAATTGTTTAAATAATGACCAATTATGTGAAAAACAAAACATATTCTTACCATTCATAAAATCTATCACGTATATCCCGAAAACAATAATTTTCCACGATTTTAAGAAAAATATAATTCTTAAACAAATAATAATTGTTTGAATATTTGCAAATTATTTACCAAATACTTGGAAACTCGTCCCTTATCAATTAAAATAATTCTTGTTAAAAAAATCCAACGAATACCGTTTTTAGTATGAATTTAATATAAAAATGGTCTTTTGTAATTTTTGGGTCACTTTCCAAGCACAATAATAATGGTTTTAAAGGGGGGTGGGTAGTCAAAATTAAAACTTACTGGGTGGAAATTGTTCTTTGACATGCTTCAAGAGGTTTTAGTACTTTAATTCACAAAAAGTTTATAACAAGTAGCTCTTTTTTCCATTTTTTTGAAAATCAAGCTTTTCCCATTTGAAACCCCATGTTAATTTCAAAGGCTCGGGGGCACGGTTTAACTTGGACAAAAAAAGAAAACAAGTTATGGAGTTTCTTTTTCCGGAAAAGCAACAAATTGGTCTATGACACGAGATAGGGGGGAGGGAGAGAGAGAGAGAGAGAAACAAGGGCTGCTTTCGGTGGGTGAAGAGAAGCAAGCCTCCGGTCTGTGACATAAGACACAACGCGTGTGTCAGAGGCTTGCGGTACACTTTCTAGACATGGAGTGCAGTTCCACCGACCAAGCTTCGGCGGTGTGGCGTCGCTTATACGTGAGTGGCGCGGCGTATCCAGTGGCTTAGAGGTGGAGGGGATACATAGGTTGGAAAGAGAAGGCGGATACCACTCTCGGACACCTCGCTTACTCCTGTGTACCCCCTCCACCTCCAAGGCGCAAGAT
>CAKNYM010002256.1:0-11228 GCA_932195095.1 Andricus curvator | reverse complement strand
GGTCTCAAAACGTGGAGATTTGATGAAAACCGACTATGTCAAATTTTACATAAAACCAATACCTTCTCATTAGAATGAGAATGTAAAAACGAATTTCCAACAAAAGCTTTGAATTTCCAACTAAGAAAGATGAAGTATTCTGTAGTAATATATGTGACTACCATGTCATACTAATACTAATAGTATGTAGTACTTAATACTTGAAGGGTTTTTTATCAAGAAAAATTATACCTGGAAAGAAATCTATAAATACCTGGAAAAAACCTGGAATTGTTAGGGAATTTTTTGCCAGGGTTTGAGGACACACTGTAACAACTGGTATTATTATACGCGCGCTATAGCGCGCAGGAAACATTACGTTGCCAATTAATATATACAAGTACGAAACAAGATTGATATGATTCTAATGTGCTTTTGTACAATTTCTAGAGTTTCATTTGAAATATATAAAGTGCTAGTTACCCTAAATATCAAATTGGTAATTTCGAAACCATGAATTAAAATGTTTAATTTTTAAGTTCTGAGAGCCTTCAATGTTAAATTGTGGAATAAATTATAAAATGCATTAATTTTCAGTTTAAAATGCTTATACTTAAATTATTTAAGGTTTATCATTAAGATGTTGATCAAAAATTGTTTACTTTCAATCGCTTGAAACTGAAAATCACGCTACCATTGAGGCTTTCAATTTTATATTCTACGATTGTTAACGATTTGAATTTGAAACTACAATTCATGATGATGTTTTCAATGTATAATTGTATTTTTTTGTTTATATTGAAGTTATACTGCACAATTTAAAAAAAATGTAACATTGAAACCGAAAATTTTAGAATATTCAATCTAAAATTTATCAATTTGAAATTATTTAATTTCAAGCATCAAGCATTACTAATTATTGAATTAATTATACTTCAATCTAAAAGTGATAATTTTGAAAACTTTTGTTTATAAACTATACAATACTATTTTAGAATACTCTATTAAAAAAATATTATTAATGTCAAAAAATGATCGGCACAGTGAATTTATAACTTTTCCTTGTTTTTATGAGTGAAATGACGCTTGGGTCAGATCAAAGAGTGAATTCTGTAAATGTATGTCTATAACATACAATTACTATTAGCATTTATATCATTCTTCTTTTAAAATTGATCAGCTGGTTCAATTTAAAATTATTATTGAAACGTTAACATGACATCAACTGGCACTTTGTGATAAGAAACCAATGTAAAAACAAAAGAATACTAAAAGAGTAAAAACCCAAATAAGCATTACTGCGAACGAAAAATAATTAAGATTATTATTAATTATAATAATTAATTATGACCACTATTTGCAATGTTTGATTGCAGAATGAAAGACGAATCGCTTCGTTTTACTTGCCAAAAGTGCTAATTGTTGGATTATTATGGGGTGCTGGTCTCACTTTGGCTACTTGGCTGAGATGCACAGAGCTCGAAGATCCTACGTATAATTACATTCTGGATACTTCGAATTACAACGTAAGAATACAAAATAAATAAATCAACTTTTAGAAAAATATTTTATAACTTCAGATTTAATTGAAAATTTTTTATAGGGATTCAAGGTGTTTTTCCTTATGATGGGAGTAATCTATATTGCTTACCTTATGTTTCTGATTCTGCGAGCTTACAGTGAACTTCGATCAATGCCATTTTTTGGTAATTAAATATACAATATATATATTTTACACTTTTTTCATACAGATTTTCTTCCGTTTCTTGATTCACGGCATTATTTAAATGGAACATTCCGAAAAGTACCTAACAACTTTTGTGATAACGATGTGGACATTTTCGAACAAATCCCTCACGAAAAAAACATGACAGGAAAATAATATTACAGGGAACGTATCATTTTTTCGCAAAAATAGAAGAAAATGCCAGGCCTGTCAATTCTCACCTGGCATTTCCAGAGTATCTAGCGACCCGGGAAATCCGGGATTTTGTACACCTTGAAAAATGCGGAAAAATGCTGGGAATTCGTGAGCAGATCCGAGAAATCTGTGAACATAAATTTTAAAAAAATTTATTTTTCTGCGTAAAATTATTATTATTGAATTATACGGCTCAATAGTAAAAGCGTTAAAGCACAGGCAATAAATTTGTCTACTAATTCCAGCATAAAAGTCAAACCCAGAGGAATTTTTTGGGTTTTTTTTGCCTTGTTTCTGCTATTTTTTTGTAAATTCTTCTGTTATGTATGAACACGGCATACATTTGGGAAAACATTTTCTTTATTTTTTTCTAGTAAATTTCCGATCGTATTATGGTCGTGAGTTTTGAATTTGAATTTTTTGAATTGTAAATTTGTAAAATTGAACCTTAAAAATTATTTGCTTCAAAGGTTCAATAATTTACAGGTATAAAAGGGGAGATCTCAACATCATTCAATTGAACAATTCAAAACTAAATGCCGTTAAACTAAAAACTTTACATTTATAACGCTTATAAATTGAATAATCGAAATATAACTGGTCAAGAAATATAAATCCACGTTATTATTTTTAATGCTCTAAATAAAAAAATAAATCAATACATTCTTAAATTGATTGTTTAAAATTAAACACTCTTTAAATTAGAAGTTAAATTATTTTTATTTGAAGTCGTTTTGAAATCAATAATTGTTCGATTGTTATTTATACAACAAAATAAAAAATTGTCGCTTGCAAATTGCAAATGAAATAAAATAAAACAATTACATTTTCTAAGCTTCAAAGTTTAAATTTACCACTCTGAAATTGTAAAGATTCAAGGCTTTGTGTTTAAAACAATTCAGTTTCAAATTGTTTAGTTTTTAATATTTGCTTTATAATTGCTTGTTTTAAGTGAACAGTCAAATATTAATAAATATTGAACAAAATTTCAACATCTAATGGGTTAAAAATGGAATATTTTAGACTGAAAAAATATTTGAACATAGGATTTGAAAATTGAATAAAAGAATTTAATTATCAATGTATTAATTTGAAATTATTTAAAAATTGAAAATGGTTTATAAAGTTTCAATCGGACGTTTACATTTGTTTAAATACTAAGGCTTTCGAATTGAAACAGTTCAATTTGTAACGTTCAAATTTGTAATTTGCTTCATTTTGAACAGATTCAAAAGACCTAAAATGGAAAATTTTTAAACTTAAAGATTTTAGAATTACGCATTGTAAACTGCATGATTTAATAATTCAAAAAGTGAACAATTGAACTAAACGCTTAAAAAAGTTGAATCGGAGTTATTTAAATTGCGTTTATATCATGTGATATGAAATTGGCGACATTCCAAATGATTAAATAGATTTTTAATCTAAAAATCTGTAAAATATCCGGTCAAAAAGTAAATTCACTGTCATTTCCCGGTCCAGCGACTACCATTTTTAAAAATTATTAGTTTCAGGGTAAAAATTCAAAATTCAAAATGGGCGAAATAATGAATTTTTCCAATAAATTATTTTCATGTTTTTGTGAACATCAACGTATTTATTTGTTCTGACAAATTTTTATAAGAAGTTTTTTTTTTCAAATTTCGCTTTTTGTTCATGTCAGTATATATTGTTGTAATTGTTTTAGTATTTTTAATCAACGCATATATGATGGAAGTTTTTCCAATTAATTTTTAAAAATTTTTTTAATTTAAATTTTTCAACATTTTTTCACAAATTCAAGAATCAATAACTAAGTTTGATTATAAAGCAAATTAAATTTTTGTGCTCAAAGTAGGGTAAAATATATAACATTTCTTTAGATATATTGCAAAAAAGTGTAAATAATAAAATATTCTATCGAATATAATCGATGTTTTGACAAAACTGTGCTGATTTTTCCTTTGATTCTGCCAAGATCTGAACTTAAAACAAATAAGTCGTAATAATTTTAAATTGTAAAACCGTTTCTAAATCCATTGTTCAAGTATAAGAAATTTTTGAAAGTTTAAAACTTATTTGTTCTATGTTCAGACTTTGGCAGAATTTGAGGAAAAATCAGCACAATTTTGATATCTTACATGCCTTCAAACGTTTGTCTTGACTTAATTTAAATTTTGGCTTAGAAGTAATAAATATCTTATTTTTTTGATACACATAATGTTTTTACTTTTCATTTCAAGGTATTTTCTTTCAAACTCATTCTAAACCGATCCTCTGGGTAAAATAATACCGATCCTGATAAAAGAATATTAATTTTGTAAACGTTTCTGGTATCTTTTAATATTTTTTTAAACTGATAATGAGGTGCGATATCGAAACACATAATCACAAGAACAAACCGAGAAAAAAGTTAATTTCAATCCGAGAATTTGACAATAAAATTGTGTTAGACACCCTGTCAGTTCTTTTCCTAGCATTTTCTGCCAGTCTCTCTGTGCTTTCGTAAGGGATTTTAATAATATAATTTACTTTTCAGATCTTCGACTGAGATTTCTGACGCTCCTGGCTACAGTGGTCGTAGGAGTCTGTGCTTTGGTTACAGCTCGGAAATTCGGAGCTGGTGTATTCGAAGATAGTTTTGCCTCTCGCCTTTCAACTTACTATCACACATCAGCCCAATTTATGGCCCTTTACGGTCTCTTAAATTTTTATCTTTACACCATGGCTTATGTGTACGCTCCTGCTGTTCAGCAAGTCTATGGCCAACGTAAGTTTAAATTTATGTAATGGAGATAAACAACAACGACGCAAAGTTCATTGACTTATGACATTTTCTTTGATCTACTGTCGCATCTTACATTTTATTTATAAATATGTATCCTTTTCAACAAATTTGAAACAACATGTAGATTTTTGAAGATTTCGAAAAAAAGAAGCTCTTTATGAATTTTGAAAAGTTTCGAGAGAATCAGAAAACTTTCTTAAGATTCATGGGAAAATTTCAAATGATTTCATATTTTGACAAATTAATTTCAAGAGAAAATTTCCAATGGTTTTCAAACATTTCAAATGATTTCCTAAAATTTCGAAATAAAATGTAAACGATTTCAAAACAACATTTTTAAATTTTACAATATTAAAATTTTTCAGAAAAAATTCGAGTAAGTTCAAGAGATTTTTACGATGATTTTCAGAAGTTTTAAACAGATTCAAGAATAATTTAAAACTTGAAAAGATTTCAAATTTTTGAAGCTCTTCAACGATTTTGAAAGGTTTCAAGACAATACAAAATTTATCTTAAGATTCCTGGGAAAATTGAAAATGATTTTTTTATTTTGAAGAATTAATTTCAAGCGAATATTTTCAAATATTTCCAAAATTTTCAAAAACGAATCTGGAAGATTTTAAGGCCATTTTGTAGAATTAAAGAAATATTTTAGGAAGAAATTAAATGATTTTAAAGGACAATTAGAAAGTTTAGAACTTTTGAACAGATTAGAAAATAATTTGAAAAAATGGTTAATAAAATGTGCATTTTGGAAGATTTTTAAGAATTTTGAAAAGTTTCAAGAGAATCAAAACATTTTCTTAAGATTCCTGTAACATTTCAAATGAGTTTTTATTTTGAAAAATTAATTTGAAGAGAAAATTATCAAGGATTTCAAAACATTTCAAATGATTTCCTGAAATTTCGAAATAGAATGTAAACGGGTTTAAAACAAGATTTTTCAATTTTACAAGATAAAAAGTTTTTAGAAAAAATTCTATTAAGTTTCAGAGATCTTTGGAAGTTTTCAATAGATTCAAAAATAATTTAAAACTTGAAATGATTTCAAAAATTTTTAACGAAATCTAGATTTTTGAAGATTTTGAATTAAAATTTTGAGGCTTTTCAACGATTTTGAAAGGTTCTAAGACAATACAAAAAATTTCTTAAGATTCGTACAAAAATTGTAACTGATTTTATATGTTGAAAAATTAATTTCAAGAGAATATTTCAAAAGATTTCAAAACATTTCAAAAGATTTTCAAAATGAATGAATTTTAAATACATTTAGAAGGCTTAGAACTTTTGAATAGATTAGAATGTAATTTTTTTTAAATGGTTGGCAAAATGTAAATTTTGGAAGATTTTGAAAAAAAAAATCGAAGCTTTTTAAGAATTTTAAAAGGTTTCAAGAGAATCAAAAAATTTTCTTAAAAAACCTGGGAAGATTTCAAATTATTTTATATTTTGAAAAATGAATTTTGAAAGAAAATTTACAGCGGGTTTGAAACATTTCAAATGCTTTCCTAAAATTTCAAAATAAAGTGTGAAAGATTTCAAAACAAAATTTTTAAATTTTAAATATTTAAAAGTTGTTAGAAAACGTTCGATTAAGTTTAAGAGATCTTTATAAGTTTTAAACAGATTCAAAAATAATTTAAAACTTGAATAAATTTCACATTCTTTTTAAGGAAATGTCGTTTTTTGAAGATTTTTAAATAAAATTTTAAAGCTTTTTAACGACTTTTGAACTGATTTTTTTGTTTGAAAAATTAATTTCAAGAGGATATTAAAAAATATTTTAAAACGTTTCAAAACATTTTCAAAAAATAATCTGGAAGATTTTAAAGCAATTTTGCAGAATTTAAAAAATATTGTAGGAAAAATTTGAATGATTTTAAAATACATTTAGAAGGTTTTGAACAGATTAGAAACTGTTTTTAAAGAAAATTTAAAAAGCTATCAAACCATTTCAAAAGAATTCTAAAAATGCAAAAAAAAAAACCTGCAAGATTTTAAGGTAATTTTTTTTAATTTTGAAAAAATGTTCAAAATTTTGGAAATGATTCTAGTCAGTTTAAAGGATATTTAAGAAATCTTGAAGAGATAAAAAATATTTTAAAGTTTTGAAAGGTTTTTGAAAATGTATCAAATATTCTTTAATTTCTTCCAATTCACCTATTTTAATGAAAATTCATATTTCTCACTTGAAAATTCATTCTTTTTTTTTAGTGCAGCTGTTTGGTTGAAACTTAACCTGTTTTTGATTGATAATTCATATATTTTGGTTGAAAAGTCAACTCTTATTTTACTTATTATTATACTTAAAAATTATTATTAAACTTAAAAATTATTATTAAACTTAAAAATTATTATTGTACTTCACTATTTGGTTAAAAATTGAACTACTTTGTTAAAATATTTTTTTTTGGCTGAAGATTCATGGTTTTAGTTGTAAATTTATCTCTTCGGTTAAAAATCTAACTATTTCGTTGAAAATCCGTTTTTTTTGTAAAAAATTAATCTTGTTGATAGAAAATTAATCTTTTTGGTTAAAAATTAAACTGTTTGGGTGAAAGTGAACATTTTTGTTGAAAATTCATATTTTCGGGTTACAAAATTGAACTGTTTTGTACAAAATTCGTCTATTTTGGAAAACATTGAATCATTTTTGGTTAAAAATGCAAATGGTTGAACATTGATCTGTTTTGGTTGAGGATTCAACTATTTAGTTGAAAATTGTTCTTTTTGTATGTATTCAACTGTTTTTGATTTAAAATTAAAATATTTTTTCGGTGAAATATCAATTATATATAACAATTTTCGTTGATAATTCATTTTTTGTGGTTGAGGATTCAACTATTTGGTTCAAAATGAACTTTTTTGAAATTTTGGTGTGACATATCTAAAATCTTCAAAAATCTTGTTGCATTTTTTGCAATTATTTTTCCCTTCAAATCGAAAAACGACACGCACACGTAACGCGCGATTGATGGTGTTATTTATTTAGACTCTTGCTCGAAAATAAGGAAACGTTGGAATTTAAGTAAAGAAAAAATATAAATAGGAATATAAATTATGTTGTTCTAATTTTGAATTGTTTTTATTTACAGATTCGTCCATAACGAAAGATAACCCATCGTTTTCGATGATAAATGATTCCGACGAAGAAGTGATTTACGGATCCGATGAGGACAGTCGACGTCCTTTGACTCGAGCGCCGAGAAATACAGACGACAGTGATTAAAGAAATAAAATTTCTTTGTCTTGTGGAAAGCTCGAAAAGAAAAAGAACACGGATGAGTCGACTTTTACAATGTCTTCAATTGAACCATCACAAATAGATTCCTGTTATGCACTTTTTGTGCAGTTGCAAAAGACTATACAAAATTTATCTTTAATATAAGTAGCTATATTGTAATAATAATTATAGCCTTTGGTATGTAATATTTTTTACCTATAGTAGTTTTTAAGGTGAATAAGTGTACATATAATTATTATGTAATTATTATTCGTGCCATGCAGTTTCATATACTGCCAGAAAATATATTATAAAATAACCAAATTTGCCTTATTTATTACAATAAAACACCTTTAGTAATTAGTAGGCTTATCGGTTTTTACATAAATAAATATTAATGTTTAAATGGTTTAAGATCCATAGTGTCTTCTCAAATCGTGGGAAAAAAATTCCACTATCAACTATTCATTATAAAAAATTAGAATAAATTGATAACAGTGAACACATACTTACCTCTTAAATTGGCCCCCTCCTATTCACCTTCATTTCCCCTTTTTCAAATTTCTCTTTTTTCCCTGTTCTCGAAAAACCTCGCCTTTTTCCCCCTTTTATCTTTAAACTGATAATACAATTGTTGATTTTACACCTGAAATATTATTCTATGCGAAACTAGAATATGATACCTCATGTAGTGAAAGTTAAATTTTTTTATCTTCTAAAATTGTCACTAATACGTGTGTAATAAATATAATTTTTAAAAATTTAAATTCAAAATTTTATTAACTAATTTTTATATTTAAAATTAAAATTGAACAATTTTTGACTATAGAAGAAGAGATGAACAATTCTCAAATTGAAACTTTTAAAATGATTTTCAATTATAATCGTAATTTTAAGTATTTTATAATTACATTAATTTAATAATTACATAATATATTCTACACATTTAAAAAAATAATTTTTAACAATTTCATTTCACGATCCTGATTCAACATTTTTCAAATTCGAGGAAAATTAAGAATTATAGGATTTTCGAAATTTTCCTAAAGTAGGTAAAACCATGCTTTCTAATAGAATGAGAAGTCTCAGTCGAAATTTTCGGTATACTCCATATAATTAACCCCATGAAATTGATTGATTATACCAAAATTCAAACAAAAATTACAAGACTTACGTTCTCAATAACGTTTGTCGATTGAACGCAAGTTTAATACGTTTCTAGAATTATTTTTTCAAACTACATATAGCTCTTAACAGTTCGACAAATTCAAGCGCAATTTTTAGTAAATTTTAGTATTTTTTTTTCATAAATGTACATTTTATACAATATTTAATTAAGACAGTGTCTATGTCCCTTTTCCAGGTCCCGCTATTCATACCGAAGAACCAGCTGTTCGCACCGAAATTTCGGTGAATATAGCCACAGTATTTAATGAATGTATAGATTTATAAAAATAAAAAATTTCTCGTACTTTTTCTTAAATTAAGAAACTTGCTTTGAGCCCAAAGTATTTTTTTAATTAAAAAATTTAAACAGTTTTTAATATAAAATTGTTTTATCCCTCAGGATTTAATTTTAAAATGCTCATAGTTAAGTGTTTTATTCTCACTTCGTAAGTTAAAAAAAATGTTAATAAATACTTTTTTTAGTGCTTAGACAATGTCAAATCAATAGCGTTTGAAATTGAACAAGTTTGATTTCGTAATATTAAACAATTTCTAGACGTTTTGAATTCGACAATTTGTGAATTATTAATTGTGTATGTAATGCATATAATTCTTTAATCATGAACAATTTTTAGTTGAAGATTAAAAAAATATTACTATTTAAAATATAAATAGATATATGTGACTAACAATATTTATGGAAACAGTTAAGATCTCCAGATATGTAAAAAAATTGGCGTCCATGAAAATATTAAAATTAAAATTATAATTTCCATTTTAATAAATAAAGCATAAAGAACTTTTTCAATCATATCTTACTAACTAGAATTAATCATTTCTTAAATTATTTAACTCGCTTCAAAAACGTTTAGAACTCTTAAAATCTTAAATTGGTCATTATGGATTTTTAAATAGAATTTTTATTCATGGGATAACAAATTATTTCGACTTATATTTATAGATTTTTACAATTTCCAAAGATTTCAGGAGATTATAACAAATTTCTAGGGAACTTCAGGGAATAAATTTAATTTTATTTCAAGGGATTTCGATAATTGCAAGGGATATGGAGGAATTAGACAAATTTCCCAATTTATTTAACTCGTTTCAAACATTTTTGGAACTCTTATATTTAAATATTGTCATGATGGATTTAAAAAAATAGAAATCCGGGGTATTGAACGGTTATTCTTACAGTTATTTATAGAGGAATTTAATAAATTATTTCAATTAAATTCATATTTCTGTGATAACAAATGATATCTACTTATTTCAATTGATTTTTACAATTTCCAAAGATTTCAAGGGATTTTAACGAATTTCTATAGAGAACTTTAGGGAATAAATTAAATTTTATTTCAAGGGATTTCTAGGGATGTCAACAGTTTCAAGAGGTATGAAGGAATAAGACCAATTTTGAAGGATTTTAAATATTGTAAGTTATTTAAAATTATTTATCGACGGTTAGAATGTCCAGATACGTAAAAAAAGTTGGCATCCATGAAAATATTAAAATTACGAAAGTAAGCATTCTTTTGAAATATATCTTACTTACTAGAATATTAATTATTTCTTTAATTATTTAACTAGTTTCAATTATTTTTGAAACTCTCAATATTTAATACTTGGTTATTATGGATTTTTAACTATAGCTTATGTTTTTAATATCAGAAAACAGAAATCCAGGGCAGATCCAGGGATGATGTAAAGCGCGAATGCATTTTATTTCAACGGTTGCGCCTTAGAAGAATATAATAAATAATATAAAATTTATTTACATTCAAGAAACTTCAGATGATTACTACTTATTTGAACTAATTTTTACGATTTCCAGTGATTTTAAGGGATTATTTTAACGAATTTCTATGGAGAAACATTTTAATATGAAATATTTATTTATACATAAAATAATTTTCACGATTTAATTATCAATGAAGGAATTTTTAAAGTGTAAAATATTCTTTCATTAAGAAATAACGTAACATTATTTAAAAATATAACATTTACTATAAAAAGATTGTTTCTTCTTTTTTACATTCTCATTCTAATGAGAAGGTATTGGTTTTATGTAAAATTTGACATAGTCGGTTTTCATCAAATCTCCACGTTTTGAGACCCCCTGAGCTAGAAAAAACGATTTTTACCAAGGTGTCTGTCTGTCTGTAGTCTGT